>JAQPPZ010007617.1:0-83261 GCA_028583015.1 Wollemia nobilis | reverse complement strand
ATATTCTACAACATTACAATTCAAAAGCAATGAATGCACTTTTGAGAGGTTTACATCGAACATAATCAATAAAATTTATGCATTGTCAAGATGCAAAAGGATTGTGGGATAAGTTGCAATGTATATATGGAGATAAAGGTGTCAAGAAAGCAAATATATGAAATATCAAAGGACAACTTAAAGAGTTAAGAATTAAGGATGAGGAAAACATTAGTACTTATCTAATTTTAATTGATGAGGTTGTTAATGCTATGCAAGGACTTGGACTTAAGGTTGAAGAATCGGATATTTATGATAAGATCTTAAGATCTCTTCCAAAAATATTTAGTGAAAATATTGCTGCTATAGAAGAGTCGAAGGATGGTGATTCTTTGACAAGAGATATGTTTCTTGGTATTTTTACATATTTTGAGTTAATAACAAAAGATCCTATTCCCCAGAAGGAAGTAGCCTTAAAAGCAATCAAAAAGAAAAAGGGTAAGAAGTCAGAATCAAGTAATGAGTCATCCAATGATGAAGAATATAACTACAACAAAAGGAATAAGTATTCAAGAAGATCTAGAGATACAAAATCTGTTAGATGTTTCAATTATAGAAAGTATGGTCATTATACAACTAATTTTCAAGAAGCAAAGAATAACAATGATGAAGAAAAAAAGGATCACAGGAATAGGGAATCATAAAGATACAGGAACCAAAAGAAAAACAGAGATGAACAAAGCAGACAAGGAAATAAGTTCTTTCAAAGGCAAAAGAGGAGCTACTATGCAGATAAGGTAAGTAAGTACTCAAGTGGTAGTGATGCTAGTTTTTTAGATAATGATAGAGATGAAGTCCTATTTATGATTGAATAAAAAGAACAAATTAAAAAAAATACTCCAATGGTTATCAAGTGTTTTATATGTGGTAACTTTGGACATATTGAAGATAGTTTTACAAGGAATGGTTATAGTTTTAGTGATGATGAATATGAGGATGCACTTGAAGGACCAGAAGAGAATATTCTAATAGCACTAGAAGAAGAAGAATATGATCCTATAGAATATAATCCAAAAGAAAATAAAGATATGAACAAAGGCAAACAAATAGATGAAGAATCAGATAAATAAGGTTATGATCTCAAGTAAGAACTTATCTATGCTCTTGAAATAGTAAAGAAGGTAAGAAATAAAAATTCTAAACTCGAGTTTCAATTTCAAGAATGTGATGAAGAGAGAAGAATGCTTATAGAGAATCTAGACATATCAAAGGCTAAGACAAATAAATTCAAGGATAAGCTATAAGCAAAGTTCTTAGAATGTGAAAGGTTAGTACAAGAAGTAGCCCTACTAAGGGAAGATTTAGAAGACTCCAAATTCAAGCTAAAAGGGTTCAAAAAGAGCTCAAAGAATTTAGATAAGTTCATAAAGATACAAAAGCATACATAAAGAAAAATAAATCTTGGTTTTGAATAGGTTCAAAAGAAACAAGAAGAAAAGTCAACCTCAAGTTTTGGAGGAGAAGAAAATTTAAATGAAGACACTTCAGAAGAATGCAGTGTAAGATTAAGTGATACATCTGAGGATGAGTTGGACAATAGAAATTTCAACAAGGACAAAAACAATACACAAAGAAGAAATATATGGAACAACAATTAGAATAGGTCAAGAGAGACTAAGAGACCAATGGGGTCAAGACAAGGAAACTTCAATGGAAGATGTTTTTCATATCATAGGTTTGGGCACATGGCTTCACAGTGCAGGACACATGAAAGATAGTTATATGGGAATAAACAACCTTTCAATGGGTATTGCTACTCATGTAATCAGTTTGGTCACAAGGCAATGAATTGCAAGGTTCATAACAAAAGAGGATATAGATTCACTAGGATAAATACTAAGACATTTGCACCTTCAAGGAATAACAACATTAAGTGTTATAAGTGCAATAATGATGGTCACACAACAAAGTGGTGTAGAGCAGACATTCCAAAATCAGGTATGAATAGGAACATGGATATGAATAGGAACAGGAACAAGAAAAGGAACAGGAATGTGGACATTGATAGGAACATGGACATGGAAAGGAAAAGTCAGAGGAATCAAAAGGATAAGATAATAAGAAAAGAGGATAAAGGTAAATAACAGTGCTTGTTAAGAGTAGAAATACTTCCATCCTAGAATTAACAACCCCAAGAGGAGGTGGGGAAGGGGCTAAGCTAAGAGGCTCATTCTTAGCCCCGAGCCCCAAAGGTGACCCTTTACCATTGATGTCAAAGGGGAGATATTTGAGTAAGGGGAAGATATTTGGTATTTGAGTAAAAGGTAGATATCATTGAGCCAGGGGGAGCAATGTCCCAGGGCAAGCAGAATAAAGAAAAGGTCAAGTTTCTGGTAAAAAGAATTTGGGTTGCCATTAATGACAAAGGAGGAGATTGTTGGACATTTTGAGTCAAAGTTGTCATTGATGTCAAGGAATATATCAAAGAAAAATGCAAATATTAATGGCAAAAGAGATTCATAATATTTTTAATATTATGTGGAAGCATATGAAGACAGGTTTTTATTAAAACCATGGATGACCAAAATAAAAGGCTTTTCATAAAAACCCAAGGAAGCATTTTGAAAAGTTAAAGGAGGTTTTAATATTAATTTTATAAAATATTTAAATTCAATTTGAATTTAAATTTTATAAATAAATATTATCTATGCAAAGAGGTAAAATCAAAGAGGGCTTTAATAAGCCAAAAAGGATTTATAAATTAATTTATAAAATTTAAATTCTAAAGAATTTAAATAATTTATAAATTAATTATTTGAATTTCGAAGGCGCTGATGTTCAAAATTATTGGAGATAATATGTATAAAAAGTATATGCCTAAATGAAATAGAACTTACCCTTCGTTCAAAAGAAATAATAGAGGCATATGTTGTGTGAATACTCATACGGAGAAGAAGACAAATATTTGTCTTAAGGTGCCAACAAAAGTGTTAAATACCATTGAGGGTAAAACCCTCATATCCACAAAGGCACATGGCCTAGTGTCAAGCGATCATGAGTTAAGTCGTACGGGTGTAGAGTGGTTCACGTTAAATTCTTGAAAAGAACGTTTTGGCCTCGAAATAAGTGACACGTTGATATTTTGGTTTCGGTGCATTGGGAAGAACATAGAGCACGTAGTGCTATTGGTTCTCCAAACGAGTACCTAGCTCGTGTGGTGATTGAAGCCACGACTAGGGCATGGGGAGAAGCTGTGTCGAGGGTTTGATTCCCACCTAGACGAAGGTAATAAATTTTGCATTAATTTTTAAATTCCTAAGGTATAAACATAAGGTTTAGCGAGTTATAAGGTGTTTTGAAAGGTGCTTATTTTAATTGTTATTTTTTTATTAAATGAAGGAATAAGGTGTTGAACTTTATTTTTAAATAAAGTTATTGTGATGTTTTTTTATTTATCAAAAAGTGAATTGAAGAGTGATTAAATTTAAAAGGACTTCTTGCCATTGGGTTAGTTTGAAAAGGAGATTGTATTGATAATATTTTTTATATTGAATATTATTTTAATTGGGAGATCATAAGGTGTATTTGGTCAAATCATTTTTGTATATGTTGATGGATGCTTTCTTTAAGATGGAGTGATAAGGTGTATGTGTGTTTTGATATTTTGCATTGTATCTTTGAGAGATTTTAGTATCTTCTAACTCCTTGATCTTGGCAAAGAAGTGTTTATGGTTGTGGTAGATATTTGAGGTTCCTTCATCATCAAGAAAAAGGTATGAGCACATTCTTCCATAGTTGAGTTGATTGGTTGGTTTTTTGGAAAATAAGTTTGGAGTGAAAAATAATTGATTAGGGTTTTCTTATTGAGAGTGTTGAGTTAATACTTCAAGGTTTTTTGGAATAAAGAGTTGTTGTTAAAACCTTGTCTTATAAGCATTGTTGTTGAAGCCATTGATTGTTTGAAGAACTTGAACTAAGGTTTGAAAAGAACATGAGTATCATTGTTATGTGAAGATTTGTTTATGAGCATTGTTGTTGAAGTAAGTTGTTGAGTAAAAAACTTGAACTAGGGTTTGAAAAGAACATGAGTATCATTGTTATGTGAGATTTGTTGTTGAGCATTTTTGGAAATATTTTGAGTGAGTGATCATATACTTGGACTAGGGTTTGTGAGCAATGGTTTTTTCATCAAGTTATTGGTTGAGTAGAGCTAGTTGAGCCTATTTAAGTGGATGTGTGAAGTAATTTTTTAGGTTCCATAAAACAAACTATTCTATATTATGAATTGATTTGAGAAAGTAATTGAGGTGAATTTGAAGCATATTGAGTCTCTAATAATTCTCTGTATGTTTCTAAAAGAGTGATTGAAAGTGATTGAGCATTGTGATGATTATAGAGCATATTGAGTCTCTAAAATTTCTCTTTATGTTTCTATGAGATTGAACAAGTTCTAGAGTGGACTTGTTGAGCAGATTTTAGGTAAGTCTTTGAGAAGACTTGTGGATAGATTTGAGTAAGCTTTTTTTGAAGCTTACAATATATATTGAGAGAAAATTTGGATAAGTTCTTGAGAGGACTTATTGAGTAGATTGTACAAAGTTCTAAATAGGACTTGTCGACTGATTTGTGTGAGATTTTGTGGAAGCTTACAAGGTATATTTGAGACAAGTATTTAAGAAGGCTTGAGAGCAGATTTTATTGATTGATTTGTTCAAACCTTGAGTTAAGGTTTAGGGTAGATCCAGCAGAGTTGATTTGGGATTGAGTCAAGCTTTGAGTTAAGGCTTGAGGACATAGATTGATGATAGATTTGTGCTGGACCTAAGTACTATGTTTAGTACAAATTTGAGGATAGATTTTGGTGCAGATCATAGGATAGGTTTATGCCATACCAGAGACAGAGATTGAGGAAATATTTGTGCTAGACCGACGGACTATGTTTAGTATAGATTTTAGAAAGATATTTGGAGGTAACAGAGTTGAGGACAGATATTTCCAACCAGAGCAGAGAAGACAAGTATCTTGTGTGGATAGAGTTCCATTTGCTAAGGGTAGTGGAGGTAGAGGTCTTCTAGAGGATCACCAGCCAGAGTAGAGATTAGGAGATTGGTGTCTCCTATGGATATATATCCATGAACTTGATTTAGGGGATTGGTGTCTCCTATGGATAGAGGTCCATAAAAATTGTAATAAGGAAAGGATTTCCAAGAGATTGATTGTGAAAATTTTAGTGAAATATTTTCTCTATGGAGTAGCCCACATTGGGTGAACCACATAAATTGTGGTGTCTCTATTGTGTGTGGTGATTTGTGCATTTTTTTATTACTACTATTGATATTGCTATATTTACATTGCATAATATTGATTGGGAAAGAAAAGTAAAAAGTGGTCTTATATTGTTCACCCCCTCTCAATATAAGCTTGTGTTCTTCATATCTCTCCACATTAAATGAATTAATTAACTTCTTATATATCCTAAAATAATTAAATTGACCTTATTATAACTCCAAAAAATAAACTTTTCAATTTAATAATCTCATAAATGTATGCATCCAAGGTTTAATAATTCAAATATTAAACTTACCTTATTTTTGCACTTCTTATTCTCTATCAATACAAGAATATTCTCCACAACATGAATTCTAGTCATGTTTTTAAGTAATAATTAAGTTTATCTAACATCTGATCTTCTCAATTATGTTCTAACTTTTTTCTTAAGACTCCAGTTTTAGAAAATCTAGAATATCTTCATGCCCTAGACATCAAAATTTAGCACAACATGATAACTTTCTCAAAAGCTTTACATCTTGGTCTTCACATATATGCTCTAGAAAATGTTATATTCCATAATGTTCTCCTCCAAAAAAGTTCTTACTCCAATCCTACTTTGTTCTTCAATAAAAAAAAAGCATTCTACAATCAAACTTCATTCTCAATCAATCATCCTCCTGTTATTAAAATCTATTATCCAATCGATAGTCCTTCTTCCACTATCTTCTAGCAAATATATTAGCTCAAATAATCATTCTCATATCCTCCACTTCAGTAATATTTAGTCCAAAGACCACTATTCTAGCAACAATAATTCTCCAAGCTTGTGTATCCTAGTAGAGTATCTTCCTTCAAATCTATTTGTAAGAAAAAAATCCTAGTAACCACCAAATCTCTTCTTCTTTATCTGCAACATAGTGGCTCTAATACCACTGTTAGAAAATAAGAAGGATAATATCATAGGATTCACTTCTAGTATCACAAATATTTCATAAAATATGTAAATCACAAATCAATATATCAAATACGCATTCATTAATATCACATAAAATCTCTCTAAAAATTTTATTACATAAAAACAAAGCAATGTATAAAGCAAAGCTTATTTGATTTACAAATTGAATTGCTTTGTCTCAATATAAATATACATGAGACCTTTCATATTACATGACTATTAGATTTCTCTCTCCTCAGAATCTCAAGAAAACTAGACTCTTGATATACCTTTTTTATACAATAAGTCCTACATATTACATACAGAAAAAGTATCTCATGATTACATGTAACTCCTTAATTCTAAATAAGACACATCACTCAAAGACTCTTCACTTCCTAAATAGACACCTCACACACTTAACTACATGATACTTACACACTCCTACAAACTTGACACATACTTTAAACATAAAATCAAACTCACACCCTAAACTAAATATTTACAATGGAACAAATAATTTAATATCTTCGATAGTGGAAAATGATAGAGCAATGAAAACAATATGGTTGTTAGTTCTAGATGTGATTGAGCTTATATAGAATGTTGTGGAGCTATGAAGAAAAATATGGTTGAGAGTCCTAGATCTAATTGAGGTATTATGGTAGGCTATGTAGATATGCAAAACAATGTGGTTGAGAGTGCTAGATATGATAGAGGTACTATGTAAAGCTACAGATTTATGAAGAACAATATGGCTAAGAGTGTTAGAATCGATCGAGGAACTATGGAAGGCTATGGAGCTATGAAGAATAAAGTGGTTGAGAATTACGGATTTGATTGATATATTGTGCAAGGTTGTGGATATATGAAGAACAATGTAGCTAAGAGTGTTAGATCTAAGTGAGGTACTATGAAAATTTGTAAAAACCAAGGTTTAAATCTCATGGGTGAACCTTGACATTTAAAAATTAAAGTAAAATAAAAATTTATTATGTTAGGAAACCCTTAGTGTGTCTAGAATAAAAGTTCTATCTAGTAATAACCATAGGCCACATTGAGGGTATGAGTATCTTCCAACACTAGAGGCCACATCGAGGGTGTAAGTATGTGCCATAACCAAAGGTCATACCAAATTTAAGAGTTTTAGTGATTTTTTTAAGATCCAAAATGCCAATCATATGGTATCATATTGTATGAAAATAGAACTTGTTATTGAGCTATGAAGAACAATGTAGCTAAAAGTGTTGGATCTAATTTAGGTACTATTGAAAGTAGTAGATCTATGAAGAATAATATGATTGTGAATGCTAGATGTGATTGATGTACTATAGAATATTATGGGACTATGAAGAAAAATATGGATGAGAGTGTTGGATCTAATTGAGGTACTATGAAATATTATCGAGATATACTAAACAATATGACTCAGAGTGTTGGATATGATCAAGGTACTATGAAAATCTATGGAGTTATGAAAAAAAATGTTGCTAAGAGTTTTGGATTTGATTGAGGTACTGTGCAAGGCTATGGAGCTATCAAGAACAATGTAGTTGGGAGTGATGGATATGATTGAATACTAAGGAAAGATGTGGATCTATGAAGAACAATATGGATAAGAATATTAGATCTTAGAGAGGTGCTCTAGAAAGTTATGGATCTATGAAAAATAATATATTGAGAATGTTGAATCTGATGAAGGTACTATGAAAGGCTATGGAGCTATGAAAAAATATGTTTGTGAATGCTTAGATTTGATCGAGGAATTATGGAAGGTTGTGGAGTTATGAATAATAATATGGTTGAGAGTGTTGGATATGATTGAGGTACCATGGAAGGCTATACAAATATGTAGAATAATGCGATTGACAGTGCTATATAGTATTGTGGAAATATACAAAGCTATGAATAACAATGTAGATAAAAGTGTTGGATCTAATAGAGGTCTTATGGAAGGCTATGGATCTTTGAAGAATGATGTTTCTAAAAGTGTTGGATTTAAGTAAGATATTGATGAAATGCATGAAGCTATGAATAATAATGTGGCTAAGTGTTGGATATGATTGAGGTACTATGGAAGGATATGGGGCTATGAAGAACAATGGGGTTGAGAGTGATAGATTTGATCAAGGTATTATGAAGGTTGCAAAGCTATACAAAATAATATGGCTAAGATTATTATATTGATTGAGATACTATGGAGAGTTTTTGAGCTATAAAGAATATTATCGCTAAGAGTGTTGGATCTAATTGAGGTACTAATGAAGAGCTTGGATCTATGAGGAACAATATAGCAATGTGGTTGAGAGTGCTATATCTGATCAAGGTATTGTGGAAGGCTATGGAACTATGAAGAACAATATGGCTAAGAGCGTAGGATCTAATAAAAGTACTATGAAAATATAAGAACTTAATCAATTGGAGATAACTAGCTATGATGTATAAGTGGCCATATTATTAGGTCACTATTGGAGTTTTGAATAAATGCTAGAGAAGCATCTAAAATACGTAATTTCATTGTATTATTATTTTAATAAAAATGGATTGTAAGACTGGATAGACAAGTCTAGGCTTGTAAAAGGGCTTAGAACCTTTCAAAACAAATCTATATCCTATTTAGTATTTGGGTTTTCAAGTCTATATATAAAAGGGTAAGTGACCCTTTCAAAACCCTTTTCTTATCCTTATAAAAATAAAAGGAAAAAAAGAAAGAAAAATAAGATAAGAGGAAAATTATATAAGCTTGACAAGCTTGTATCATCCTTCAATATTTATTTTTGGAATACATTTGTTTCCCCTAATTAGCATGATTTTTTTGTTTAAAAAATTACTAAAATATTATTACTAAAGATGGAGGAAAAAATTAAAATAAGTCTAGATATATTGCATTATACTTTACAACATTGACATCCTCTTAGGATTCTAATTAGGGTTGAATTTCTAAAAATAAATTGAATAATATATATATAACTAAAATATTTTAATTTAGTTATTTTTTCCAAGATGTATTTATTGTACAAATTAAATGGATCTATAAAGAATTTATCCAAAAATATATATCGTCTTACATATTTAAACTTAAGTCCTTATTTCTCTTTAATTATATTTTTTAAGTTTTGTGCAAATATACAAAATCCTATGTTATAACTCTTAAAGAGTTGCACTAATCCAAGATAATTTAAATAAATAAAAGAAAAAGAAAGGAACATGTACACTAGTAAATAATTTATAATTGAATTAGAACTAAATAATTGTACAATTGTAATACTCAATCCTACTATATTATTATTTTTTTAATAATATGTGGCTTCTATTGGGGGCCACTCCCATAAAAAAACCAAAATATTGCATTTGTTGTAGCATACTTTTTTATCACAGTTTTTTCATTTATTATTTCTCTTAAATATATTATTTAACTTCTTAGAAGTGCCATGTTTCCACAATCAGCTTCTTGACATTGTTTTTATTAATACATAAAATCTCACTTGGCCAGTTGCCTTCTAAAATTTGAATTTCACCAAGATGAAGATCAAATCCATAATTCACTAATTTATTTGCTAACCAATTTCCTTATCTATAAATATGCTTACACTTCCAGGAGATTACCTCTAGTAAGATGATAAACATCAACAATAATACTATTTTTATCTAGTATTCACATCCATTTTTATTAATAGCATTGATGATAATTTGTTTTTTTTTGGTAAGTAAGAGAATATTATAATTAACACCGGGTTTTAACTGGTTGACCCAAAACCATTTTACGAATAGGGTCCACTGACCAACTGGACAAAGGCCAAGCCCTAAAAGTTTAAACTGACAACAAAAAGGGCCAAGACCTACTCTTCCAACAGAATACAACCAAACTAAACTATGGAAGCCTAATATTATGGCCATCAGAAAAGAAAGACGCAAAATAGAACTAACAAAGACAAAAACTAATCATGTAAGAACCATGCAGAGTAGCTTGTGCCCATATAAAAATAATAGAATATGGTCAAAAGAACATCCCATAGAATGGACAGCAAAGAGGCCAAGCATTCTTCCTTGTAGTCCTCATCTAACTTCTTATCATCCTCCTTGCCATCATCTTTAGATTTTGCCTTCGACTCCTTGTGCCCCTGGAACTGCTGGCTATAAAACAGAAGATTTAGAGAATCACACAAATCAATAGCTACACTGATGAGGCCAGACAGACTCTTCAATTGGTTGATACTTGTTGGAGGTTGATGAAATTGTCATCTTCTCCAAGACTATTATGGTGGGGTCTGGTACCTCATTGTCAAGGATCTCCAACACTTTGTTATTTCTTGCTAGGGCCTTTTTGCGACATCGAATCCAAACACACCTTGGGAAATACTTGAGGCCAAAGCGGATGTTTCCCATGCATGAATTTGTAGATAAAAAACCTATATCAATGCCCCACCAGCTGCAAAAAACACTAGTCACATGAACAAAAAAACAAATATGACAAAAGCCATTATAAGGTTCAAAAAATATTTTTAAAAATGCCCCCATTTTCTTGTCATTGATCCACTTTGAGCCTTCCAATCTAAAATTTTTCATTATCTATCACCATTGAGACTGCATGAGGAAGATTTTCAGTCCACGTGATCAAATTTGCTGCTACAATGCCTTCATTTGCCAGCCTATCACCTGCCATGTTTGCTTCCGGGAAGGTATGCAAAATTATGGCCTCAGGTTGATCATGAATTAGAGCCCTTGCTTTGTGGATGCAGTCATCAAATCTCCAAGGAGCTCTCTTATTGTTCTTTAGAAGATTTATAATAATAAGAGAATCACCTTCCACCAACAGTTTCCCTGGATAATTCTCTGCCACCTTGAGGCTCCTCCAAACCGCCTCGCTTCACCACATTGTTAGTTTGAGCTCCAAGATGTTCAACAAAAGCTACAAGCACCTCACCCTTGTGGTCTCTAAGTAAGCCACCAGCCTGACTTCACCTAGGTTGCCCCTAAATGCCCCATAAAAATTTAACTTAATCCACCCTAAGGGGGTGGGGTCCATGTGATCATGGTTCTAGGACAGACTTGAGGATGATTGAGGCCATCAGTGAGAGGTAAGTTTAATGGTCGGCCTAATGAAGCTTCAAAAGGATTTGGAGGTCTAGATGCAACGAGCACTAAACAAGCATTCTCATTAGCATATACTAAAATTTTTGACAGGACAAAGGATGACTGAGAAACCTTATCCAAGAAGGCCCGACGATTCCTTTCCAACCATATCTGCCACAAGTAGTGATGAAGGCAGATCTTCCTCAATTGAAGTATATTTCTATCCTTTTTATACTACAATTTTAATCCACGTAAGAAGTTTCCTAGCATCCCCATAGTTGTTAGTTGAATTTCCATATGATTCTGAATAAGTGAGGAGAATTTTGCCTTCACTATTTCTAAAAACACCACCTCCACTAGCTTTTCCTAGATTTTCTTTAGAAGCACCATCAAAATTAATTTTGATAAACCCAATTTTTGGACATTTCCATTTTACCATAGATCAAAGTAGATCCTTTGTTTTAATTCCATTGTCACATATGACTCTTCCATGTATGTTTAATTCATGAAATTAAGTTATTAGCACCTTTTTTTTTAAATTGATACTTCCCATTATGAGCACCATATTTGTAGATATTTTGCAAGAGAGGCAATAATATGGTTCCAAACTTGGGGATGATTTTGAGATTTATTTTTAAAATTATGTTATTCCTATCAAACCATAAATTCCAACAAATAATTTTAGGGATAATCCTCCAAAAAGTACATAATAATTTAGCTTTGAAATAATTAATCCAATATTTTTTCAACTCTTTCAATTTTGATGGAGCTACCCAATATAATTTCATATTTTTTTATAAAATAACCCCAAATGGTGTGAGAAAATGGAAAATGAATAAGTAAATGATATGATGTTTCTAAATCCTTCTCACACAAGGCACATATGAAGGGTCCATAGTATCCTCTTATTTATAGACTCTCTCCTATAAGAATCTAACCAAATATATGTTGAGGCCTTAGGGAGAGCCTCTAATGACCAAACATTCTTCCAAGGAAAATCTTTAGGAGAAGGAAATTTTAGTTGTTCTAAATCCTCATATCCCAAATTAACTGAGTATCCACCATCCTTTGATAAATTCCAAGCAACATCATCCTTTCATGTAGAAATTGGAAAATAAAACTCTCAAAGCATATTTTGAAGTTCATCTACAATTTGTTTGAGTTTCTCTCCTTCAACCAGGTTATAAAAAGAAATCCGTGATATAGATTTTTTGCTCATAATAGTATAGTCTTTGACCTTTGGACCATTACATGCTAGGCATGCTTGAGTCAATGGTTTCCATTTTGATTCAGAGATAAGAGGATAAGTCTTCAACCAAACATCAGAAAACAAGTTTGCATAACTCCCCTCATTAACTGACCATCTAATATATTTCTTTATCAATTGCAAACTCTCTAATATGAAGTTCCATGTTGATGATCCTTTGGATAGAGTTCTTTTTCTATATAACTTTATTACATCAAGAGAGCCTATATATTTTTGAAATAATATTTCTGCCCAATTCTTTCCTTGATCTCTAAATAATCTCCACCCAAGCTTTGCTTCTAATGCAAAATTTATAAGTTTGCAATTCCACAAACATGCTCCTCCAATATTCTTTCCTTTATAAACCCTATCCCATTTACAAAGAGAGGAAACCTAAATTTTCCTCACAACCTTTCCATAGAAAGTCTCTTTAAATTTTATCAATTTATGATGCAATATCTATTGGCAGTCTTGAAAGTGACATTATATAAATAGGTGTTGGACTTTTTGAGTCATGAAGTAAAAGTTGTTATTGATGTCAAGGAATGAAGTCATCATTGATTTCAAGGAATATGTCATCATTGATTTCAAGGAATATGTCAAGGAACAATGCAAAGGTTAAAGGCAAAAGGGTTGCATAATATTTTTAATATTATGTGGAAGCATAAGTTAAAAGGTTTTTCATAAAAACCCAAGGAAGCTTATTGCAAAGCTAAAGGAAGGTTTAATATTTATTTTATAAAATATTTAAATTCAACTTGAATTTAAATTTTATAAATAAATATTATTTATACAAAGTTGTACAATGAGAGATGGCCTTAATAAAACCAAAGGGTTTTAAAGAATTAATTTATAAAATTTAAATTCAAAAGAATTTAAATAATTTATAAATTAATAAAGTTTAAAGGAAAATAAAAAGCATCGACGTCTGAAGGAAATTCAAGCGCTGACGTGTATGTATGAAGGAGGAAATTAATATATATACCCATGCCTTAGAGGCATTAAATTTATCCTTTTGCTCAAACGTTAATGCGTGCAATTGTGTTGAGAGCTCGTGTGGAAAAAGAGAAGCAAATTTTGTTTTATGTGCTAGCGAATAGAGACAAAAACAAAAAGTGTCAAAATTTGGAAGCCATTTGGGCAACATGGCCTAGTGGCAAGAGGGCAGTGGTTAGAGTGTTTGGGTGCTTGGTGACCTACGTTTGAAACATGGTGGCAGCATGTTTGGTGATTTTATTTTTGTTGCAAGTGCCAAAGGGGAAGGTGCACATTTTGCTTGACAAAGCAGGGAGCTTCATAGAGCACGTTGTGCTCTCCACTCACCAAGCGAGCACCTAGCTCGCACAACGGTTGAAGCCATAGCTAGGATGTTTGTTGAGGCTGCATTGTGAGTTTGATTCCCACAAAGGCCAAGGTAATAAATTTTGATTATTGTTTTTGTATTGCCTAAAGTTTGACATGAGATCTTAGGGAGTTAAAAGGGTTGCTTAAAAGATTTTTTTTATTATTATTTTTGATAAGTTGGAGGAATAAGGAGTTAGCTTTATTTTTGAATAAAGTGTTTGTGTCACATTGATTTGTTGAAGTTTTAAAAGGATAAAGGGAACTTCTTGCATTGAATTATTTTAAAAAGAAGAGTACATTGAATATTATTTTAATTGGGAGATTATAAGGTATAAGTGGTGAATTAATTTTTGTAAATGTTGATGATTGTTTTCTTAAAGATGGAGTGATAAGGTGTATATGTGTCTTGATATTTACATTGTATTTTTGAGGGAGTTTATCATCTTGTAACTTCTTTGAGATTGGAAAAGAAGTGTTTGTGGTTGTGGCAGATATTTGAGGTTCCTTCATCATCAAGAAAAAGGTATGCACACATTATTCCATAATTGAATTGATTGGTTGGTTTTCTATAAAATAATCCTGGAGTGAAAAGGACTTGATTAGGGTTTCCTTCTTGAGAGAGTTGATTTAATGCTTCAAGGTTTTCTGGAATAAAGAGTTGTTGTTAAAACCTTGTTTTATTATCATTATTGTTGAAGCCATTGGTTGAGTGAAGAACTTGAACTAGGTTTTGAAAAGAATATGAGTATCATTATGTGAGAGTTATTTTATAAGCATTGTTTTTTAAGACATTAGTTGTGTGAAGAAATTGAACTAGGGTTTGAAAAGAACATGAATATTATTGTTATGTGAGATTTGTTGATGAGCATTGTTGGAAACATGTTGAGTGAGTGATCATATACTTGGACTAGGATTTGTGAGCAAGAATTATTTCATTGAGTTATTGGATGAGTAGATTTGGTTGAGCCTAGTCAAGTGGGTGTGTGAAGTGATTGTTCAAGTTCATAAAATAAACTATTCCATATTCCGAATTGATTTGAGAAAGTTATTTAGTTGAAGCATATTGAGTCTCTAACAATTCTCTGTATATTTCCAAAAGAGTGATTGAAATTTATTGATCATTGTGATGAGTATAGATCATATTGAGTCTCTAAAAATTATCTTTATGTTTCTATGAGATTTGGAAAAGTTCTAGTGTGGACTTATTGAGCAAATTTGAGGTAAGTCTTTGATAAGACTTATGGACATATTTGAGTAAGATTTTGTGGAAGCTTACAATACATATTGAGAGCATATTTGGATAAGTTCTTGAGAGGAATTATTGAGCGAATTTGGATAAGTTCTAGAGAGGACTTGTGGAGTAAATTTGGACAAGTTCTAGAGAAGACTTGTGGAGCATATTTAGACAAGTTCTAGAGAGGACTTGTGGAGCATATTTGAGCAAGTTCTAGAGAGGACTTGTGGAGCAGATTTGAGCAAGTTTGATGGAGAGCCAACCTTACCTAATACCATTTTATAGAGATCCAAACTTTCTCAAACCAATTATCATTCAAAAACTTGGAAAATATTGCCTCACAAACCCTCATTCTATGGCTATATAGCCAAAAAACCCTAAAAACTGAAATGAGTCGGATGGGGCCCAAAATTGGGGTGCGCATCCCTCTTACAATAGAAAAGACAAAAATAAATTTTCCAGTCCTAACTCTAAATACATTAGGATATATTAACCTCTGAACAACTCAAAAAGCATAAAAGACTAGGTAAGTAATTTTAAAACCTAATTTTGTGGTACTAGATGGAATTTGTCCCCAAAAACTAGATTTTTTGGACAAATAGGACTCTAGGGAGTCTTATTTGTTTAGAACTCTCCCAACTATCTCCCTGTCAAATTTCACGTCAATCAGAGCTACGGTTGAGAATTTATGGCCTCGAAAAAATGCACTTTCCCAAATTTCGTTGGATGGTCCTACATTAAAGTTCTAGAGAGGACTTGAAGAGTAGATTTTAAACAAATTCTAGAGAGGACTTGTAGAAAAGATTTAAGAAATTTCTAAAGAGGACTTGTGGACATATTAGTGTGAGATTTTGATGAAGCTTACAAGGTAGATTTAAGATAAGTCTTTGAGAAGGCTTGAGAGCAGAGTTGATTGATTGATTTGTTCAAACCTTGAGTTAATGTTTAGGGCATATCCAATAGATTTGATTTGAGATTGATTCAAGCTTTAAGTTAAGGATTGAGGATAGATATTGAGGATAGATTTTTTCTAGAATGAAGGAATGTTTTTAATGCAAAATTGATAATAGAGTTTGGTGTATATTTGAGGATAGTTTTATGCCAGACTAGAGACAGAGATTGAGTAGATTTATGCTAGATTGAAGGACTATGTTTAGTGCAGATTTGAGATATAGTTTTGGAGGTGATAGAAAGTAGAGTATATTAGTCTCAAGTGGATAGAGATCCATTAGCCAAGGTAGTGAGGACATGTCTTCTAAGTGGGGACAATAGTCTTGAGTGGAGATAGATCCACAAGCCAGTGCAGTGGAGGCAGTAGTATTATAGAGGATCACTAGATAGAGCATAGAAGGAGTTCTCCTATGGATAGAGATCCATGAAATTGATTTAGGATATTGGTATCTCCTTTAGATAGAGGTCCATAAACATTGTAATAGGGAAAGGATTCCCAAGAGATTGATTGAGAAAATTTTAGTGAAATATTTTCTCCATGGAGTAGCCCACATTGGGTGAACCACTTAAATTGTGGTTTATCTATTGTGTGTGGTGATTTATGCATTACTTTAATTATTGCTATTGATATTTCTATCTATACATTGCATAATATTGATTGGGAAATAAAAGTAAAAAGTGATCTTATATTGTTCACCCCCCTCTCAGTATAAGCTTATGTTCTTCAATAGGAATGGGTTGTAATGTAGTCTTTAGAAGTTGTAGCCTTCCTTCCATGGTTAAGAAATTACATTTCCAACCTACCAAGTTGATTTCATTCTATCCAAAAAAATATCCAAAGCTCTTTTTTATTTCCTTTATCAGACAAAGGAATACCCAAGTAGGTTGATGAAATATTTTCAATTTAAATCCTTAAATATTCACAATAATTTGTTGTAAATATAGGAAAATATTAATGAAAACATATTGGATTTTGAAGTATTTACCAATTTTACAGTGGCCTTCTCATATAATGATAATATTTATTTAAAATACAAGGCCTCATTAATTGAGGGATGGCCGAAAAGAAAAGTATCATCAATAAATTGGAGATGAGATTCAGAGGGACCATTTTTTACAACTTGAATACCCTTGATTTTTTCTTCCATTTTTACCTTTGAAAAGGCTCTTCCTAATGCTTCTACTAGAATAATGAATAGCTAAGGAGAAAGTGGATCACCTTGACGAAGTCCACAATATGAATTGAATTAACTAGCAAGAGAACCATTGATCAAAATAAAAAAAATTGCAGTGCTATAACAATATTTAATCCACTCACACCAACTATAATCAAAGTCAAACTTTATGAGAATAACATGTACAAAAGTCCAAGAAACCCTATCATATGCTTTGTTCACTATATACAATCTTATTTTATCTTTTATAATAAACAATTTATAATTGGACTAAAACTATGAAAAGTGGGGTGGTTTACGCAACATTTGTTTTTCATTTAGTCCTCTAATCTAATATATATTCTCCATTACATGATCCTATATTTACACATAATTTATTTACTACCATCATTATAGAATTTCCATCACCATAAAGTGAATACATGAAGTTGACCTATATAAAATATATTTTTTCCCATATCCTTATTATTTTCTTGTATTCTTTATCACATGGAAAAAATAAAGAAAAAAACTATCAACCTACACGGTATCAATATAGTTATTTAAAATGAAATGTTTGATTAAGATATGCTATATAATAAATTTTTGAAATGTGACTATTTCTTGATTTCTTGCATAGTTTTATATGTGCTTTATAAATACATGATATAATGGGTAACATACCCAAAATTTTGTCCTTATAAAGAAATTTAATTTTTTGGGGGAAAAATAGCTTCAAGACAAAATTCATTCAATATTTCTTTGTAGAATAATGTTCTTATTTAAACTTAATGTTATAGTTGTGTGCACTCTTGATATTTATTAGTCAGTACTCAATTGATTACATAAGATGCAAAAAGGAGATATTAATTATGTAAATTGTTTGCTATAACTATTATAATTCACATCTATCTCCAAAAGTGAATAGAAGAAATCCATCTGCTTAAATATTATATAAAAGCATAAAAGTATGAAAGAATAGAAAGGATACAAATTTTTTTGGGCTTCCATAGGAACTATAAATAATCATTGTATTATCTATGGATAATAATCACAACATATTGATGTAAAAGGATGGAGTATTGAGGGATATTTATACCAATACAAAAATCCCATATACATAAATAAATTTAACCTAAGTTGACATAATGTAACGACCCAAAAATCACACAAACAAAAAATACAAAAAAATGAGCTTTTTTTTACTAAGGAGAGGGATACATAAACCATTCATGAATCCCTAACCCAACTAACATTTACCTAGTTTCAATCTCTTAAGTTTTCTTGCAAGTTACATCTCACAAAGTACCCTATCACAAGTTCTTCTGGGTAGGCATATAATGTGTCATTGCAGATAAGCCCATCTGTCACATCATTATTGATGAGTTATACCTATCACCCTCAGTCCATCAAAGGTATACATGCATATCCATACCATACACAAATCCTTCTATGTAGGTATGCTATGAGTATTGTGATTTAAGCTATCTATATTGTCTCCATGATGAGCTATCTTAACTCAGATGTAATATCTTCACAACTTAGTCCTTTATCTCCCTAAGTGGGTCTCATTTCTCTTAGGTCTCCTATGTTCACCCTAAGGGGTTATCAATTCCCTTAGGTCACCTATGTTCACCCTAAGGGGTCTTTAATTCCCTTAGGTCACCTCTGAGTTCATCCTAGAACTCTACTCTTATATTTCTTATCATCAAGCAATCAAACAATGATACATCTAATTATTATAACAACATGAGTAAAAAAATAATAATGGAGGAAATAAGCAACCTTAACACTAAAGAGAATAATTCACATAATATAACCAAATACTAAAATAAAGGAAAGTACCTTCAATAAATCAATGAACACTCATCTCATTAGATCACACATGATAAGTCTTTATTACTTTAAATATTAACACATTATCTACATCAAGGATATCTCCCCACAAGTCTAGTCTATTTGATCATAAGTACAACAATGTTAGATACAAATATCTATACTTTTTTTTCATGGAACTCCTTGCTTCTCCTTGATTCCCATTGGTTCTTTGAGGATAGTAAGGGATTAGGATACTCATGGTTCAGGATAGACATGCATTTAAATGCATCTATTCATTTACTTTACCAAATTGTAAATATACAAACATTCATTTAAGTTTCTAACCATCTAATGTATAATGTATATCATAAAAGAATCCTTACTTTTATTTTCACCTCTCAAGTTCCTTTAGAGATTCATCCAATACATACTTCTTAGATCAAGGTCCAACTTAAATCAAATTCATTAATTTCTTAAAGAATTAAAGTCTCATTCCCTTAACCTTTAAAAAAATCCCTTTCTTTTCATTCCCTAAATCAAAGCCCCATAACTTCAATTCAAAGAATAATTCTACATTCCTTTTTAATTCCTCATTTCCAGTCAATCAACTACTTTTTAAAGCATTAAAGTCCCATACCTTTAACCTTTAAAACCAAAATTTATTCATTCTCTAAATTGAATCCCCATAACTTCAATTCATGAATAAATCCACATCTCTTTAATTTAAACTCCTAAGATATTCAACCTTAATCAAAGGGGTTTTATTTTAAATTAAAAAACTTCAATACATTTCATTAAAATCAAAGCTTCTTTCCTAATTGAAAACCTTACATAAATATCTTATAAATCAAAGGTTCCTTTTAATTAAAACCTTAAATACATCTCATATATATCAAAGGTTCCTTTTAATTAAAACTTTAGATAAATCTCATATAAATCCAAGGTCCCTTTTTAATTAAAAGCCTTCAATAATCCTATATGAAACAAAGATTCCTTTTAATTAAAAACCTTCATTATATTTTATGTGACACTAAGGTTTTTTCAATTAAAACCCTTAAATACATTTCACAAAATCAAAGGTTCCTTTTAATTAAAAAACTTAACTAAATTTCATAAAACCAAAGGCTCCTTTTAATTAAAAATCTTCTCTACATTTCATAAAATCAAAGGCTCCTTTCATTTAAAAACTTTTTCTACATTTCATAAAATCAAAGGCTCGTTTTAATTAAAATCTTAAATACATTTCATAAAATCCAAGGCCCCTTTTAATTAAAAACCTTATCTACATTTCATAAAATCCAAGGCTCTTTTAATTATGTAGACACCTAAAACATGTCATGTCGAGGGCGACTACTCATATGGACATGCTACAAAACCATATGGAGGATCTTGGACAGACTCCAAGATAGAGTAGTGGTTCTAACCACTCAATTTAGGCATTTTGGCCTAAGCAGTCTGAACCGCAGCCTAGACCTGCGGTCTCTAGTCTAAACCATGGTTGACACCTACGGTCTGCAGTCTGGACCGCAACTGTGACCTATGGTCTTAACTGGAGTTCAGTTAGGCCTTCCCACCGAGCCAAATCGGTTGGAACGTCCAAGAGATCTAGAAGGAGGTAGTTGAAGGACGAAAGATTCTAGAGGCTTCCATCCCAATTGTCCTAACCAACCTTCTTGGTCTTGGCTTCTCCATGAAGCCACCCCTAGCCCTAGGGGCATGCTATAAATACCCCCTCCAAATGGGAAGGAAAAGGGAGAGAGATGATTTGTATAGCAAAATGCTAGCGAATTATCGAGCGAGAGTTAATTGATCAAGAGAGCAGTGAAGCCCTGTCAAATTGCATACCGACTTTATGCATTTGAGAGCCCCTTTGCTATCCATATAAAGACCAATTAGCCATGGATGCCTAGGTGCCTAGGAGGATCAATAAACACAAATCCAGGAAAATGAAGGCCCTTCAAAGCAATTTGACCTCCAAATTTGTTAGAGGACAACAAAGGTGACCCTTGAACATCAATTTGGATAAGGAGATCAAGCCCACTACCCTTAATTTTGAGGGTAAACCTATCAGAGGTCAAACCATGGTTGTCAGCTGCAGTTCACAGTGCAAACTGCCCATCACAGCTGCAGTTTGCAATAGGTTAATGATCACCTTACTTACTTTGCTTTTGACCACATAGATTAGTCATGTTAGTATTTTTATAGGTTTAATTGCATTTTAGGGAAACTCTGACCATAGGAATTAGTCATTTTATGCATTGTATTAAGTAGGAGTACATTGGATATTTTATGCGCTTTATTGTTCCTAATTTGATATTTGATCCATGCATCATTTGCTTATTCATGTCTTACATGTAGTATAACTATTGATTTAATCAAAATAGCTTAAAGTCTTTCTTTATGCTTTCTTGTTTTACTATTTTAATGGCACTTACATGCATATTTTCTTAACGAGCCTCATCATGAGAGGATATCAATATGTTTAATCGTGTGCTATTGTTTCTTGTTCATAGAGAGACAGGTGCAAGAGGAGCCTATGTCATAATCCTTCCACATCACGGAGAAGGGGGTTAGCTCAACCCCAAGGCAGTTTGTGACTAATAAACAAAGCATCATAAGTGTGCCTACCCTATTGAGGGCATTGGCAATTGTAGTATCTGTATCATCTTTCAAGTGACCCTAAGAGGGCATTTTTGTAATCGAAGCTCATTTAAATATTAATACAATAAACTTTACATACGTTGGATTTATTTGTTCAATTTATGTACATGTGTGAATCTTTATGCTTTCATGATGGTATAGATTAATACGGTAGTTAGGTGAGCACTCTGCGGTTACGTCAAATGGTGATCACAGTGGAACCCCACAATTTTAGGCCTGAATTCTAATTTTCCGTGGTTGTTTCTTATCTCAGGTGCTAATCATAGCTTTCATCTATGGTTATTTTTTGGCCCATGAATGTAACCTACGGTCACCATTGCAGCCCACAAATTGGACCTGTGGTTCATAGAGGAAAATGTAGATAGCAATAAACTTAGTGGGTAGCAGAGCAGGAGCTGAGGTAGGTCCCAATTTCACCCTCTATGTTGAATTTTTTGCTCTGTATCTTTCCAGAAAGTGTCGAACCATTGCAAACTAGGAACTCAAATAAAAAAAGGGGTCAATGAACAAATCTTAGTTTATTTCCATTTTTCGTTCATTAGAGAGGCATTGTTGGGAATAGCGGACCTCTGAGTGTAGTTTGCCCCTAAATACAATAACCTTGATAGAGATGGCATGTTGTTTGCATGCTTGAGGCTCAATTAGTGGCCATGTCATTGTAATTGCATCGTAAAAATATCATATAGGGCATTAGCATGCATTCTTTCTAAATTTGAAATGTTCCTTTCTGTTCATGCACATCATGTAGGAATGATCATTATGCTCTTTGATGCATTTGTCATTTTTGCAAAATAAAAGGAACCACACACACCACCTGGCACTTAAACGCTAGTGAGTTGGGCTTCATCTCCAACCACTAGTAGGGTTCAATGATGGTGGGCGTGACTTCCATCCATTGGACCAAATCCCACGTACCCTATGTTACTAGACCATATCGGGTCCAAGATCATTTTGTACCCTAAAAAATTGGCATATACTCCTCTTCGGAGGGTATGACACTGATTGGGGGAAAATGGATGAGGAACCGGAAGGACCTGTGCCCCCTGACCGTGTGTGGGCTTAACTTCCATACATTATAGGTTGGTTTACGTGACTTGGGTTTCATCGCCAAGTTTTTGAGCTATGGGTATACAAGTGAAATCCAATTTAACTGAGTTTAAAATCCAATAATCTTAAAAAATATATGAGAGTTTCTAACATTGATGCAACACATCTAAAAACAACATCAAAAAGTTTAGGGCTCACAATAAAAATTTAAAAGGAGATAATCATCATTTGTATACTTTATTTGCATAATAAAATGCATCTAGACGTTAGGTACATAGATGGTGAACACACAGGGTGATCATTAAAGGTCTAGGACCGATACCCATGATCAACCCCCAACTGGTTCACAGCAGCATGTGTCAATTCCTCATACACATGAGCAAACTGAAAGATGTTCGACGAGCATTAGAGATGACAACTCGACACGAGAATATCCCATTGAGTGGACCCCCAATAGAGGAGCTTCAATACACTCCTCTAGGCACAGGACTGAGCATGAAGCTTCTTAGCATGAGGATGCTCTACTCCAAAGCCATTATTGAGACCGCACTGCACGCACGTCCACAAGATCAATCAAGGAATATGTTGTGTAGGGGACCAAGTTGGTTCCCATACGTACTAGGTCCATAAGAGGTTCTAACCCTCCACAGTTAGAGTATATATGGACTAGATATCCACCCATTCAATGGTAGGAGGATAGGCTCACTTTCGAGCATAGGTCCACCCATACTCCTATGCGTGGCTCACCATGCAATATCACCATTGATATATCAAAGGTGGGAGCTAATGGAACACCACCACATGAGTGGTGGTGGTCTAGAAAGTTATATGGTCTAGGTAGTGTTCTTGAGCAGCTAGGCTACAAGCCTACAACTCCACCTAATTGTGCTCTGAGTGAACATAGCGGAAGTTGTATCAAGATCACTAGAGAGCATGGAGAGGATTCTAAGTGCCCTCATGTCACACGTACAACCTCTACACATTTTTTTGATGGGTACATAACCCATAAGGTAGCTCACATAGATCACACACATTAGAGGTCTCCCACAGCCGACCAGATCGATAGATCACATAGACTGGTGTCTGAGCAAAGTTGACAACTCCTCCAAGATCAATTATATGATGCTCGCCTAGAGAGGCAGCACATTGAAGATGAAAATATTCAAGCGCAAATGCTCCTACGATAGAGATTATATGAGTAGAGCATGTGTGAGGAGTGTATTTTAGCTCAGAAGGAGCACATAGAGTAGGAGGATCGACTAGCTAGGGCTGGCCTATACCCTCCTAATGAGCATAGAGAGCATGTGTGTATGAGGGCTATGTCCTTATCTGATATGCATGAGGACCGCAAAGATGCTCATACTCATGTCAGTGCCCAATAGGAAGAGCGATTGTCGTCACTCAATGATCTTAGACAAAGGTAGCATGAACATGTAGATGTAGATAGATACGATCAGGGGTATCCTGAGAGTTATTGAGTTGAGGATAAGGAAGAGCCATTTCCTCCACCTCCCTTGAAGAATATATTACCTCCTAGACCGCCCTCACATTAGCTTAGGGAGGAGGACTTTTTGTCTTCTAAGGCGTACAATATTTTGGCCAATAGGGTCAAAGCAATAGAGAAGCAAGATGTGGCTATGCAAAAGCTAACACTAAGGAAGATACAAAATGAACCTCTATACCCCTCGGTGCCTATGCATCCATATCCTGAGTATTTTGATATGCCCATATTAGAAAAATTCAAGGGTGATGAGGATGCCCAAGAGCATGTCACAAGTTTTTTGGATGCTTGTTTCCAGATAGAGAGTCAAGATGCCTTGTTGTTGTGCACTTTCATTATGACACTCTTTGGCCTGGCCCGAGAGTGGTTCAACTAGCTAAAGAAACATAGTATTATTGGTTTTGAGTAGTTAGCTAATGCATTTCTTGAATGTTATTCTTTTGGCATCAAGAAATAGGCCAACCTTTCTAATTTGGTTACATTAGCTCAGTGTGATGACAAGCCCATCAAGCAATACGAAAAGAGATGACATAGAATAATGGTAAAGTTGTCATTCCCTATTACTATAGCCGAACTGACCTAAATGTTCACAAAGAGTTGTGCCAAGCACATATCACTATTGTTGCATCTCTAGCAGTACCCTACATTTGAGGAAGCTATGGCGCAGGCCAGGGTGATCGAGGACATCAAGTTGCAAGAAGGCAACTTGAAGCTCAATACCAAGAAAGAGGGGTTTAAAAAGAGTACTACGAAGCAACAAGGCAAGAAGGCCCATGTAAATCAAGTAGTACTAAATATTGGAGGAGAGGACAAGGGACAACAAAAGCCTAATTATCAGGCTCAACCTCCTATGCGTTATGAGACATGCAAGAACAACTATAAGGGCAAAAATAGAGAAGAGCACCCAAATCACTAGTTCACACCTCTGACAGAATCGATGAATTTTATTTTCCATCAACTGTGCGAGTCCAAGGCCATACAATTTCTTGATGTCAAATTAGTATATCCGAATGTGCCAAATTCGAAGTGGCATTAAGAGGATCTGTTTTGCATATTCCATAGAGTGAAAGGCCACAACATCGATACATGTTGGTCCTTCAAACACATTGTGCAAAACAAAAAAGGAGAGCTTGTCATACCAGGCAATCCATAGGAACCCAAAAATAGAAACATGGGGATTTTAAAGAATCCACTACCTAATCACAAGGTTCCTCGTAACAACGTCGTCCAGGTCAATCAAGTTAGAATCGAACCACCTACCTAGGGGTTCGTAGGTATGGTCAATGTTGTTACTAGACTTGGGAGGTAAGATCAACTGAATAAACCTTGTGCTCCCATTAGAGTACAAGCTACACCGGATCAATGGCCAGCTCAGAACATTCCAGGCCCACCAACTAGACCGGTGGTGACCATAAGGAGCAGGTTAGTTTAGAACCTACAGATAACTCTTGTGAAGTTGTCAATATATGAGCTTATTCAATAATTACTTAGACATAGGGAGACTCTTATGGAAATTCTGAGGTCCATTGAGGTATAGTCCCAAGATGCACATGCATTTACAAATTTCATGGGACATGTACAATAGTGTCAGGAACCCACGATACAATTTTACGATCATGAAGTGAAGATGGTTCCTACTATTACGGTTGACCCGCCACTATATATTATCATGTGTGTTAACCACATACCTTTAAAAAGGGTCTTGATCAACACTGGGTCCTCGATAAATATAATTACGACCAAGGCACTGAGCCATCTCAAGTTACCCAAATCACACATTGTGCCTACCACCTTTATGTTGAGAGCATTTAACTATGCACTATGCTCGATAGTTGGTACAATTGTCCTACCTATTTAGGTGGGACTCAAGACCATATCTATGATGTGTCACATGATAGAGGGTGCCATGCAGTACAACATTCTTCTCGGAAGACCTTGGATTCATGAAATGCATTGCATCCCCTCTATCTTGCATCAATGCATGAAGTACATTCATGAGGTACAAGTTCACGTAGTGTCCTCAGACGAATAACCATTCAAGTTCATCAACCTAGCAAATTTTCTTGGGGGTTTTGTACTCCTATCAATGCACTTGTATATCTGACATGTTTCAATGGTTAATATTCCAATAGGCAAACCAACATCCCATGCTCAACCATCGACATCTGTATCACACAAATCTGAGCATATGACTGCGACTTCTCTAAAACTGACTACATCGACAATGCAACAACAAGTCAAGAAGCTAAAGGTGAAATTGGGTAAGAAAGTGGAAAATCATATGCCCATACCAGTCGCTAATGAGACTCCCACTCCCATGGATGTGGAAGAACCTCAAGACAACGATGAGGAGGCACCTTAGCCTACTTCACCTACATCTTTAGTAGGGTCATCTGCACCATAGGTGACCATTCATCTAGATAGCACAGGGTTGGGTGAGTATCTTGTGCAAAATGTTACTTTTGGACCTATCCTAAAAACTGCACAAGAGATGGGCTGACCGCATGCCCATCAATTTCTAATTGGATCTGAAGTGTCATTGGGTGAGCCACCTAGCCAAACAAACTTCATCTACGTAGGGCTAGATCAAGCGCCAACCAGAATGTCCATAGATAAGGATGATGACAAGCCATTCATTGTGAATGTGTGCTATCTGTCCAACCCAAAATACGCCATTCACACTTTTGAGTCATATCATTGGCATGGACATGGCCTTGGTATTTTTGAACAAGGACGTAGGACTCCATTCAAACCTCATTATCAGTTAGATCACATGTACCTGAGTTTGGGGGATGATGTGGATTTTAATCCATACCACCCTAATCCTTCCAATTGTTGGAGATCTCACCTGATGATATCATTTGTTATCATAGGGCCACAAGATTCATATCATGATGGGCCCTTAGAGGACAACCCCAGAGGCAACCCGGGTAACTAAATCTATAGTTCTACCAACAACATCGGTATGCAGGGGCATAACCCCACTACTGTAGGTGATCTCAAGTTGGGAGATATTTGTGATGATGATGGAGAGGAGTCCACCTCTAAAATGAGTGGACCTAGTTATGATGCAGATGATGAGTTCTCAAATGATGATCAATCTAAGGAGGAAATATAACCAAACTTTACATATCTGAAATTTATATGCCATATGCTGCCTATGGAACAAGTGGAAGAGATGAACGAGCACTTCATAGCTGATAGTTATTATAAAGATGAAACAAAGTAGGCTTACTTAAAGCCTCACCTAGCTAGTCTTCCAATATGCATAGACACAATAGAGTGGCCCATCCATAGTAGTGACCACAGTGATGTATATGAGAGGATAGATTCCAAGCTTATGTATCCACAATATCTATTACCTAGGGAATCGAAGCATGTTATGGAGGAAGTACCTCCCAACACTAAGTGCTATGAGGAACAAGTAGTGCCAGTTTATGTGGTAGTATCATATATACGATTGTTCTATTAGATTTATTTGAATAGTGATGATAGCGACTGTAGAATCAGATACATGAGGCCACATCTGGTAGATCACCCCTTAGATGAGGGGGGAAATAATAGATTGTATTTGTACAGTGATGATGAGGATTCGATGGAGATGGCCTATTTGGGACCTCATCACTTATGTAATAGACCTCCACCTCGAGGTCCCCCACCTATTACAAATATAAGTTTACATTGGGAGATTAATATCCATCATAGCCTGAGGAAAATAAGATAGCTCGAAGAGAGGTATCAGGAACTCTTTACCCATCTACCTACATACGCAGAGCTCCTTGAGATGAGATATCCCATTTTGCAGCTAGTGCATCGGGAGGATCTAGTTATACGGGCATCCCACAAAGAGGATTCATTTGTACCTATACAATCCAAACCAGATCTTGGGTATAGAAGCTACATTTCAAAGATAGAGTTTTTTCCATGTGGTTCTTGAGATAAATTCCATTCCATCAACATGGTCTCCGTGGATGTGACCACTCCACTCTGTAATCGAGTAGATCCATCCAAATCGCTGCATCCAAAAATGGATGCTATCAATTGGGATTGCATTGACTTGCTAGTCCAGCCTAAATATTTCTTCCCTAATGAAGAAATGTTGTAACCATTTCATTTTGCACCAGGCTATGCTCATGATTTTTATCATGCTTAGGGTGATTCCCACGAGGAACATGTGAACCCGACTAATGACATCCATCTGATTCCTATGCCTCACCAGCTTGAGGAAGGATCACATATGTCAATAGAGAAAACCTTCGATGTGGATATCATTAAAGATCCCACCGATCCAAAGAATGTTAGATTTGGAGAGAGTCTCACTTCGGATGAGCGTGATAGCATCATCCCTCTACTGAAAGAGAGACCTGATCTCTTTTCTTGTACTTATAAAGACATGCCAGGTCTAGATCCAAAATTGGTTACTAATAATATTTTGCTAGATCTGTCGAAGAAGCCAGTCAAGAAAAAACTTAGAAAAATGCATCCAACAGTAGCCTTAATGGTGAAATACGAGCTACAAAAGTTGTTGGATGTAGAGTTCGTCATATCCATCGACTATCTAGAATGGGTGTCCAATATGGTACCCATAGGAAATCCTGATGGAAGGGTCTATATTTGTATGAACTTTAGAGATCTCAACAAGGCAACACCCAAAGATTCATTTTTGTTTCCAAATATCGATGCTCTGGTAGACATTGTTGTAGGTCACGAAATGCTCTCCCTTATGGACGATTTTTTTGGATACAATCAGATTTGGATAAAACCCAAAGATCAACATAAAACCACATTTATAACGCCATGGGGGATATTTTGTTACAAAGTTATACCATTCGGTATTTAAAATGCTGGTGCCACATATCAGCGGGCTATGACATATATATTTCACAACTACATGCATAAAATCTTAGAATATTATATCGATGACTTACTAGTTAAGTCGTTGTTGTGAGCAGAGCATGCAAAGGTCTTAAGGAAGGTCTTCTATCGCCTGATAGAGCATAATGTCAAGTTGAATCCTAAGAAGTGCATATTTGGTGTAACTTTAGGTAAACTCTTGGGATTCATAATTTCTAAATGAGGCATCGAAGTAGACCCAAAAAATGTCACGACTATTCTAGAGATGTGTCCTCCCACTAATACCAAATAACTAAGAAGCCTTCAGGGCAAAGTAGCGTCCATAAATATATTCATCGCTCAATTATCAGATAAATTTTGACCCATGAATTGACTGCTACACAAGGGGGTCCCATTTGATTGGGATGAGGACTACCAGGTAACCTTTGTTGAGATTAAGCAATACCTAGCAATGCCACCAATACTAGCTCCACCAAGGCCAGATGAGCCTTTTTTGCTATATATATCGATAACTGACTTTGCATTAGGGATCATGTTAGCCCAAAAGAATGTGCAAGGCAAAGAGCAAGCCGTATATTACATCAGTCACACCTTGGTGAGTTATGAGTCAGGATATGCATATGTTGAGAAGTTGTGTTTAGTAGTGGTGTTCGCTACCAAGAAATTATGGCATTACATGCTAATTCATACGAAATATGTTATATCAAAATAGAATCCTTTGCAGTATATGATGAGAAAGACATATCATAACACATGTACTGCAAAGTGGATCATGCTATTGATAGAATTCGATTTGCAATTCATCATTCAAAAGTCCATCAAGTGACAAGTCATAGTTGATCAGCTGGCTAAGGCACCACTATCCAACAGTAGGCCTCTAACCATTGAGCTTCCAAATGATGTGGTCTTCGTAATATCTGAACCTCCCAAACATGAGGAACCAAAGAATAATGTTGATATCACATTATTCTTCGATGATTCGAAGTGTGAGCAAGGGGTTGGTGTAGGAATAGTGTTTTTCATGCCACAAGGAGCTCCAATGCCCTTGTAGTTCAAGTTATACTTTTTGTGCACCAACAATAATGTTGAGTATGAAGCCCTACTTTTGGGCCTCCACGTAGCCATCACCATGGGTATTAAAATATTAAACATTTTTGGTGATTCTCTGCTCATAGTTAACCAGGTTAAGGGGCTCTTTCAGTGTTGATGTCTCATATTGAAAGCCTACAAAGCTCTTATTACCACTTATCCGGCTAAATTTGAATGGTATGAAATCAAAGCAATCCCTCATTCGTCAAATAGGTTTGCATACACCATGGCATATTTGGGGTCCTTGATCCCTTAGAATCCATCTGCCGATTTTACTACCATCCATGTTAGAATGCTCTCGCACCCAAAAGCGGAGCGTGCAACCTTTGATAACAAAGAGTCAGTCAACATGATTATCATGGAACCAAAAATTGATTGGTTCTATAGAGTGGAAGACTTTATTAGCCAAGCACCCTAGGAGTCATTGAATTCTCAAAGTCCTACGGTGAGTGGTACTACCATTCACCATAATTTTGTTTCCTAGTCTACATTTGCAAAGTTAAATACATAGGGGGATCAGGTCGTCTTAGCAGTCGAAGTTGAGGCTTGTCAAAGTTGGATGTTGCAAATCCAAGACTTCCTAAAACTTAGTATGACCCTAAAGGGATTGTCATGTGCTACAAGACGCACATTCAAACATAAAGCAACTAAGTATTTCTTTATAGGAGACATTTTGTATTGATGTAGCCATGAAGGAGTTATCCTTCAATGTCTTAATCCCCAGGAGTCATCTTGGGCAATTTTAGAAGCTCACGACGGTATGTGCAATGGCCATTTCAATGGCATGGCTATCATCAAATGCATCCTTCACATGGGTTACTATTGGCCCACTATGGAGAATAATTGCAATGTGTATGTCAAGAAATGTGTTAAATATCAACATCATGCTAATCTTATGCACTTGCCATCACAGGCCTTACAACCCATTCAGGTGGATTGACCATTTCTCAGTGGGAACTAGATCTTATTGGCAAGATCTCTCTTCCATCGTTAGGCTGACATACATTCATTATCATGGTTATTGAGTATTTTATAAATTGGGTGGAATCCATTCCCCTTACAATGACCACTAGAGCTCGCATCACATAATTTATTCTCAAGCATATCATATGTCATTTTGGGATACCATCCAAAATAATTTTAGATAATAGAACTTCTTTTAAGAATAAAACTATGTAGGCTTTAACATCTAAATACCCAATTAAACACATTTTTGCAACTCCATACTATCCGTAAGAAAATGGGCAAGCTAAGTCATCAAACAAGACTATGGTAGCTATTTTGAAAAAGACAATGCAAGAACACCACAAGGATTGGCATATACAGTTGCCCCTTGCATTATGGGCTTATAAGACTAGCATTCGGACGCCCATTGGGGCAATGCCATTTTCACTAGTATATGGCACTGAGGCCATTATGCCCTTAGAGTTGGAAATTCCAATGCTGCGTGTCGCATTGAAAGAGTTCATCGATGATGATACCGCACGACAAGCTCACCTCAATAAATTGATGTTGCTCAATGAACATCATGTGAATGCCATCGAGCATCTTCGCGTTTATCAGGAGCAATTAAAATGAGCTTACAATATCAAATTCCATCAGAGAGACTTTGAAGTTGGGGATCTTGTGTTGAAAGAGAACCAATAGAACTAAATTTTTTTGCCTAACATGTGAGAAAAATTTGTGGCTAACTAACTAGGGCCTTACATCATATCTAAAAATATTGGTCTATGTACCTATCACCTAACATCGCTAAAGAGTGTGGAAGAGCTTGAGCCTATCAATATCATCCATATCAAGGCGTTCTATGCTTGAGAGTCAAGTAAAGGCACCAAAGGCATCTGTAAGCCTTTGGTCAACCCAAAAGCTCTGAGGGTTTGTCTCAAACCACTCGGTCATCCCAAAAGGCCCCAAGCTCTCTGATTAAGAAGCTTGGTCAAGTAAAGGTACCAAAGGCATCTATAAGCCCTTTGGTCAACCCAAAAGCTATGAGGGTTTTGTCTCAACTGCTCGATCATCCCAAAATATCCCAAGATCTCTGATTAAGGAGCTTGGTCAAGTAAAGGCACCAAAGGCATCTATAAGCCCTTTGGTCAACCCAAAATCTTTGAGGGTTTTGTCTCAACTGCTCGGTCATCCCAAAATACCCCAAGCTCTCTATTGAGTAGCTTGGTCAAGTAAAATCTCCAAAGGCAGTTCCTTGCCTTTTGGTCATCCTTAAAAGCTCCAAGGACATGTACTCATCGTTTGGTCAAATATGAAAGCTCAAAAATCTATAAAAATCAAGAAAAATATATAAAAGTCCAAAAAAAAATAATTTGGTAAAGCTTCAAATCCAAAAACATTTGCATTTGCATTTGCATTCACACAAACATTCACATCATCATATTGCATTTAGGCATTTGTCATCCACTGCATTCCACAGTAGAGTGTAGTGCATCTATAAAAAATTTACAAATGATCACACATTTGTATGTCAATCATGCACCCTTGCATTTATCATAATTCATTGCATTCATACGCGATACCTATTGTAGAGAAATATGTATGTATATTAAGTTTTCTCATCACTCAGCCATACCTAGTGGGTTCTTTAGATATTGTAGAAATCTTGCTTTGCTATTATAGACAAGGTCATTAGTTGGGATAGTGCTTCAACATATCAGAATTTGTCCACTAAGAAAAACAATATAAAATCTTATTAAGACGAGAGAGGATGAATGTTGTGAAATCAGTCTTAGGTATCTAGAGATATGGGTTTCACGACCTACGTATCTTGCAAATAGTCGGTCTAGAAAGGTGTACCTTGGCAAAAGGACAAGCATTTCCCCTATAAATACCAAAGTCACAAAGTTTAAATCCCAAGATTACAAAGTGCAAAAGTACAAATTTCAAGTTCAAAATGTAAAGTGATATAGTGAATCAAAAGTACTATAAAAATCCCTTGCTCAAAGAAAACGGTAACACGTAGACTAACAATGATTTTTATCACTACACATGAGCAAGTAAGAAGGGTGAGAACTTGAATCCCTGGATTGTCTACCTATTGAAAGCCATTAAGTGATCCCCAATCACAGCAATGGGTTGGAATATTCTGCCTACAATCGGAGGGGTAGTTCTATTGGGTGATCCCCAAACATAGCAATGGGTTGAAAGAGTCCCACCTGTATTTGGAGGGATAGCCCTGATCAATTTGCAAGATGAGCTAGCTCTAGGTACCTAGGATGGTCTAGTCGTATAAGTCTAATCAAAGCTGAAACAAGGATGGTACAATTGTATGAGGAACCCTATCTCACATATGGGTTGAAAGAGTCCCAACTGACATACGAGGTATGATTATAATCTATCTAAAAATACTCACATGCACACACAAGGATAATGAATAGTTGGGTCTGTCATGGCAAAAGCCTTGTCCAATATAAGCCTTGTACAGTTAGTATGTCAAATTAAAAACCTTATCTACATTTCATAAAATCAAAGGATCCTTTTAATTAAAACCTTAAATACATTTCATAAAATCCAAGGCTCATTTTAATTAAAAACCTTCTATATTTCATAAAATCCAAGGCTCATTTTAATTAAAACCCTTATCTACATTTCTCATGAAATAAAGGTTTTGTTCTTTTAACTAGAATAGTTACACAACACCTTACCTAATGCAGGGTTCACAACTAGAGGTCAATGCCTTCCAACATGCACAACACTCACTGTTAATGCCCACTGGTCTATCGAAGAACTCACTAAGGTCTCACCTAAGTGTTCACTAAAGTGCTCATTGCATTTTTTAGTGCATAATGCACAACATAGCCTATGGTGATTGCTCACACATAGCACTCGATCAGACATAAGGGAGGTTTTTCTCTTAAACTATAGCCATAGAGCAGTTTTAGTTAAAATAAGTGCTTCCAAATGGGGGTTTCACAACACACACAGGGTGATTCTTTTTTAAGCATAGTGCTCCTCACATGGTGGTTTCAAAACACACACAAGGTGATTCCTACTAAAATGCAGTGCTCTTCACATGGTGGATTTACAACACACTCAGGGTGATTCTTATTATAATACAATGTTCTTCGGATGGTGGTTTCACAACACATGCATAGCGCTCAACGCTCACATAGCATAAGGAGGTCCTCTCAAATACATAATGCACAATGCTTTCACATGACATAAGGAGGTTCTCTCAAACACATAGTGCACAACGCTTTCATAGCATAAGGGAGATTCCAAAACACAGCGCACTGTCACACGACATAAGGAGGTTCCAAAACACATAGTGCACAACGCTTTCATAGAATAAGGAAGATTATTTCAAAAACATAGTGCAAAGCACTTTCACATGGTATAAGTTATATTCCAAAACACATATCGCATAGTTCTTTTACAACATAAGGGAGATTATTTCAAAAAAATAGTGCATAGTACTTATATGCAACAATCCCACGTAAATTAAAACCGGGTTCCATATTTAAAGCAACCCAAACTTAACTCCTAAATATATTGGAAATATGGTGATGTCTAGCTGCCCTGCTCTTAGCCTCTAGTGCATTTTTACAATTATCTCTATCTCTCATCTATGTCTGCATATCCATTCTTGCTCTCTCCCCATCCATCTGATCTCTCCCTCTCTTTGTCTATCTTTCTTTTCCTTACATTATTTCTTACGTGCCTGTCTTCCTAGGTGGATCATCCACCATCCACTAGAACCTTGAGCCCCTATCTTCCACCTCTGCTCTTTAATATAGCATCCCCTATCCCTTGTGCATTCTCCCCATATTTTCCACATTTGGAAATTAGTAGCCTCGTAGGCTATTTCATAGGGTTTGTTGCATAGGAAAGGGATGATTACATTTTATTTCTAAAAGAAGAAGAATGGCCCTTTTTTAAAATATCATTCTTATGATAGTTATCAATATTTAAATATATTACTTTTACTTACACAATATCTTTATTGTTTTTTATTTTTAAATAAAAGATATATATTATTATATATAATCTTTTTTTTTTTAAATGAATTCTCTTTCATTCAATTCAATTAATTAAAGTCTTTTAATGAATCCTCTATTATCATTAAAATGCACAACTCTAATTACTTTAGTTGCAAACTCATTTATTAATTACAAATAAGTTTACTAATGAGATCAAATGAGCCAAACATTATTTACTTAAACTTCATTAATTAATTTAGAGCAATCTTCATTCAGCATATGCATAAAAAAAAAATTCTTTTATAAGGATGATGCTTTACTTGTGCTTCAACATGACAGTTTACCTTATGCATTTATATACATCTTGCAGTTATTCTCATACAGAAAACCCAACATTAATATACTTAAGACATGATGCAATATAGAGAAAATAAATTTGTACAACAAAAATGGAATCATTCCATCGTCTCGATCACCCATCTTAGCTAGAAATTTTATGATAGCTACTAGGCTATTAACTAAAGCTCAAGGTTATTGGCCATCGATGATTATCCCTTCCATCAATGTATGCCTATATAAAGGTATTTATCCATGTTACCTTCGAGTACCTTAATCATCACTTTCGCTGATCTTTGATACCCTCATTTCTGGTGGGTGAATCTACCTGTTCCACCTATGAGTGTACATGATCCTACACACTTGGCAATATTTTAGTGATAACATGCCCTTATAAATCAACTAAACATCATATGGTTGGTTCCATTGTTCAAACTAGGTATCACCACATCATAGGTTAATACATTGTTTTCTTGTAGCATAAAATCAACTAGGGAGGGTCATGACATCCTCCCCCACTAGGATTAAACATCGTCCTCGGTCTTTCTAGTTTTCCTTTTATTTTTTTTATTACAGAAAGAAAAACTATTACATAATATAGCTTCAAACAAAAAGGGAAAATGTTTTTGCATAACCTCCACTTTCTCCTAAGTGGTATTCTTCTCAAAGAACTAGTCCCATTGGACCTTACACTGTTCGAGAGTCTGATTTCATAGATATTTAGAACAAAACTCAATAATCCTCACTGGTAGCACTTCAATGACCTTCGTATTTGCCATCTATAAATTAGAAACATCCCACACATGTTCAGGGTCAACAACATATTTTCTAATCAAGGATATGTGGAAGATGTCATGGATTTTGGATAGATAAGGTGGTAATGCAAGTCGGTATGCCACTGAGCTGATATTTTCCATGATCTCAAAGGGCCCCAAAAAAAATGAATCCAACTTCATGGATTTGATAGCACTTTTATTTGGCTTAACCCTTAAGAACACCTTATCTCCAACATAATACTCTCTTGGAGTCCTTTTTATATCTGCATAACTCTTCTATCTATCCATAACTTCCTTAAGCCTTTGCCTAATTTATTTTAGATGCTCTTCCATTACCTTGACCATGTTTGGTCCAATCTCAACTCAATACTCTAGGTTATCCCAATACAATTATGTTCTACACTTTCGCCCATACAAGGCATTGAAAGGTGTCATTCCTAATGAGGAGTGATGTCCATTATTGTAGGTAAAATCTACCAAAGGTAGACAATATTACCATTGAGATTTGTGATCCATGCAGTACATGTGAAGCATGTCCTCCAAAACTTGGTGTACTCGCTCTATTTGACCATCAGTTCTAGGGTGGTATGCTGAACTCATATTCAATTTCATACCAACTGCACTATGAAGAGATTTCTAAAATTTAAAAGTGAATTTGGAGTCTCTATTTGAGATAATTACCTTAGGAAACCCATGCAATCATAATACATCTTTGATGAATCTGCTAGCCACTACCTGAGAATCATCCTTGGTATTTCCTGGTATGAAGTAGACAACTTTATTCAATTTTTTGACCACTACAAATATGGTATCATATTGGTACCTTGTTTTGGATAAACCCACAATAAAATCCATAGATATAACCTACCATTTCTATGTAGGTATATCATGTAGGTGAAGTTTTCCTATGGGATGTTGGCATTCTACCTTGACTTTCTAACATTCGAGACATTGAGAAACAAAATTCGTGATGTCCTTCTTCATACCTACCCAAAATAAGGTTATTTTCATGTTTTCTCACATTTTGGCTCCTCTTGGATGAGCATAATAAGGATATCTATGAGCTTATTGAATTATCAAGTTCCTCAAATTACCCAAATTTGGTATGACAACCCTTCCCTTATAATACAAAAAGTCATCTTTCATATTAAATTCCTCATTTCCTTCAGGATATTTATCCATTTTGGATCGAATTCCTTGGCAATACTCGTCCTGAGATTGCTCCTGCCTCACTCGATCCATTAGGTCCATGTGAATTCTAGTTATGGCTACTATATATTTCCTTCTACTCAAAGCATCTGCTACCTTATTCTCCTTTCACTTTATGTACTCAATCTCAAAATTGTACTCAACAAGAAATTCCACCCATATTCTATGTCTTGCATTGAGTATTGGTTGGGTGAATATGTATCCTAGACTTTGATGATCGGTTTTCAATTCAAAGGGTCTCCCCACTAAGTAGTGGCACTAGAATTTTAAAGCATGCACCACCATAGCTAGCTCTAAATCATGCATAGCATAATTAACTTCATGCTTTTTGAGCTTCCTTGAAGTATATGCCACTACTGAATCCTCTTGTGAGAGTACTATTGGGCATTGAATTGCATCAAGTTTTACTCAACACTGCGGCTATCTATCTTCCTAATTTTTATCCAGGCTTGCACCCAATAGCTACAACTCAACACTCAACATTGGATGGACCAAAATAAAGTTTTTGATCCAACCTCTAGAGTAGGTTGGTTCCTTGTCAACTTAAACAGGATGTTGACATAATTATGCTCACTTAGGGTTTTGAGATTAGGGTAAGAAAAGGTTAGGGCTAGAGAGATGTGAACAATAGTGGATAGATAGGCTAACAACATTGCACTATAGAAAAAGGCTCAAAAAAACCAAATTAAAGATACATTACTCAGATCAACATTATCCCAATTTAAATGTACTTTCATTCATTAAATAATAGCAAAAAAATATTATAGACAATAATTTCAATACCTAAACAGTGATAATCCAAATAAAAAAATTCACCAATATCTAGATTTTATAGAAATGCACTCTCTAACAATAAATATCAAAATCATAAGCAGATTTAAATTACCCTAACAACTAGTAATCCATTAATTTGGCACAAACTAACCATTCAATTATTCATAGAAATGCAACTAAAGAATTCGAACCTCTGATATCAAAATATGAAGACACAAAATTTGAGACAAAGATCAATGTAATGCTCCTTTCATTAGCCCTTTTGAATATTTATAGTAGAATAGGCAAACACACTAGAGCCAACCCTTAGAAATGAGGGTTTGACCTCTATTTATAGTTTTGTAAAATTAAAATTACAAGGAACATTACAAAGATTTAAATTTGACAACTCAACTGAGAGTTCTTGCTAGAATTATCTTACTGGTTCATCCTCTAGGAAATCCACTACAAATGGACTGCCATGGCAGCTCAAACCATCTGCAACTTGCTGGTCATTCGATGATAACTGGAGTTCTAGCCATTGGAGAGTGTGTATGCATAATTGATCCTTCTTGGAAGTCCTCTACCATTTTCGATGTATAATTGTCTTTGGTTCTATCTTCTTGAAACCCTCGATACTTCAACTTCCTCCTCCAACTGAATGTCATAGTTTCAATGAGATATTGCTCTTATACTCTTCATATTTCTTTTCAAAATCTGCATCATTGATATCCTCCATCGTATGGATATGATTTAATCTAATATAAGCTTGTTACAATGGCAAGGGAGAACATAGTTCCATTCTGCTTTAAAAAACTAATGACATCATCTTTTATGCCTCAGAAATTACGAAATGCCAATATGGCATTAAAATACTTTGAAAGTGAAGTGGGATGAAATATGCTCTTTATATTTCATTTTCCTTCTTCGGTGATGAAACATTCACCAATCCGCACAAAAACGTTGATGACATCGTATCTCCTTTGAAACTTCTACGAGTTCCATTCCAGACCGAAGCTAGTACATTGGTCAGTGAACACCATTCCAAGCCTATTGTAATGTAAAATAACTATTCCTCAAATATGCACTGACTTCAAAGTACATCGTTGCTTGTTGTCATTATGGAAGAGAGTTAGTCAAAAATATGTTTTTTCATGAATTTGCATCTTCTATGCTTAGCCTTCTGTCTATGTCACCATTCCAGGAAAAAATATTTATTACACTTTCCAACACTTAGTCACTCACAAAATATTCAAAATACCAAGCGATCGCGAATCTGCACTTATTTTACACTGATGTTATCCCTCTTCAAAAAAATTTGTGGATTTGGGATGCATCACTAGTCTGGAGCCAAGAACAAAAGAAACTTTGCAAAATTTCTCCAAGTGTGAAAATTACCAAGTATTGGGTGGACTCGTGGCCTTTGTTGCGGATCCGCTCCAAAATTCACTACAAGGCGTACGGATTGAAAACTTCATGAATTAGGCAAAATTTTCAAAATTCTCCTAAGTATGTGGCCATTTTAGGCCTACATTCTGGCACCTCTTGGGTGGATTTTCTTGCAAATCCATAGAATTTAGAGTCTTATCCATTGGGCCTTAGGAGTCAAAAAATATCAAATTCAAAAACTATGCTTTAAAGAATAACCTCCATACAAAAATTACCCTCTAAAAAATCTAAAAACTTGCTTAGAGGGTAAAGGTTCATATAGATATGATTCCAAAAACATCGTAAATCATCCGATCATAAAGAGAGTATACCAAAAATACAGGCTTGTTGCCATTGTCTTCAAAAATCAAGCATAAATTTACTTCTTTTATAAGGCTTTATTGCAAAAATTCCTTCACACAAAATCTGTTACTATTTGTGCCTCTCTAGGCTTCATGCATTTATTGCCTATTTCTGACAATTGTTAGGGCAAAAAACAAAAATGCAAAACTTGCACATATGTACAAAAACAAAAATAAACCAAGTGTGGGCCCCTTTCGGGCCTATAACAGCTCCATCCTAGTATTCCTCTTCATGGGTCTCTTCCTTGGCATCTTCCTCATTCTCTTCTTCTCCTTTTTATTCTTCTTCTTATTCTTCTTCTGGAGAAGCTTCCTTTTGATGACTTCCTCCAGAAGAATCACCAAATAGCTGAATCATCAATTTTAGATATTTTAAAGCCTATTTCTAGGATACTTCAGAGGGGATTGATGTCTCTTTGAGCTAATTATAGACATATTGTAATTATCCAATGTCCTCATAATTAATAGCCTTCCCTATTTTTACTAGATCTTCCATGAGATCTCTTAATCTGGTAAAATTAACAGTTAATTGGACAACTTGTTCTTAGGGTAGTGTCTCTTCAAGAGAATTAATTCTAGATTCATCCTACAAATTTTCATTGATGCTTTTATGGATCTCTTCCATGGATAACAAGTTGTGATCCTCCATCCATATGCATTTGAAGTCAACTTGAATCATTTATTTAATCATATCAACAACATCCCTAATCACTCCCTCAATCTTGTCAAACAACAACCAGGATTTTTGAAGTGCCTTGTGCTTCTCAACCACAATTCTAGCAACAACTCTGGCGAGATTCCATTCTTGATTAGGAATTGGTTTAGTAGGATCACTAAGTCTGCTATCAACCAACCTGCTCATTTGTTCTACTAGAATCACCATAGGCTGCAACTCTTCGGTGATCTAATCTAGATATTTCTGAACATTGGAGAGTAGGTGGCTAGTATCATCAAGATAATCAATCATGAGCTAAATCCTTGAACATTTTTTTGGACTTCAGAGAGCATCTCTTTTTTAATCTTCTTCAAATTGGCCTTGGAAAATCTAGAAGACTTATCTTTATTAAGTTGAAGTTGATGTCTCAAACTTTGAATTTCTTTTGCTTGTTCTTCATTCAGCTTCATTTGCTCTCCAAGTTGATCCTTGAGCTTATTGGCCTCTTGGAATTTTTCTTGCCAACCCTTGACCTCTTTTTTTAGAGCCTTTTCTACTTCCTTCTGATTGCTTAGAGTCTTTTGAAGCTTTTCAATATGCTAATCTAGTTTGCTCACCTTCTCTCTACATATATCACTTTTTATATAGAAGGTGTCTAAGTGTGATCTGACAATGATTAGCTCATCTTCTTCAGGAATCTTCTCAATATCTTATGTGACCTCCTCCATTCGATAATATTGGATAGTAATTTTATTTTGAGGCTTATTTACAATTGGAGTCATAGATATTGATATTATCTGGCGAGACACTAGATCAACATACATGCTTCTCCTTCTAACAACCATCCTACTAGAAGGCTTAGAAATCTTCTCTACCCAAAAATCATTTGCTCTCTTTGTGGCTGCCTGCCCTTTTGGAAAAGTTATAGGACTTAAAAAACTAGTAGCAAATGGATATGAAGATACCAAAAATGAAAGGGTGGACTAAACTACTAATTATTGGGGTGTAGGAGTACTCATAACAGTCTCTATAACTACAATGGACTTTGTGACTATAGTTGTTGTTATTGGTAGACTCATAGGAACCAATGCAAGACTAACAACTGAATGAATGGTGGTACTTGGAATGCTATGTCCATTTTAATTTGGTGGTGGTAATAATGAGGATGAAATTATGGGATATTATGAAGTGGAAACTTCATATGCTAGGAGTGGAATTTGAGATGAATGTGAAGGAATAAAGATGACTTGAGCTTCAGTAACAACCAATGAAATATGGGGTGGACTACAAGAGGGAAAAGGTACCTTTATAACATTATCTTGACCAAAAATGGAGGGAGACTTCTTTGGGGATTCAAGAGGATGTAGAGGAGAAGAGGTAATAGAAACCATACCTTCACCTATAGATGTAGTGTGCTCTTGCTATACCTCTACTTCTTGCTGCTACTCTTGGTGAGTCAATTTTTCTATAACAAAAAAATCTACCTCTTTTACAATTTTCTCTATATCCAATATTTGCTTATTTGAAACCTCATTTTCCCTAATTTCTTGGGCTCTTTTAGTTCTTATATGGATCAATATAAAGGAAGCCATCCCACTCTCAGAATATACTTCCAATAAATCTCCTTGTACTTCTCCAAAAAACAAAACTTGCTCAAAAACATGATGTAATTCTACTAATGTTGCAGGGGTAAAATAAAGGGGGTAAACCTGAAACTCTCATCCTTCTTCCTCTAGTCAATATCTATGTCTAGAGGCTGATCCCCTAGAGCTAAGCATTTAGGCCTAGACACTAATTTGATGACTAGAAAACTGACATATTTTTCACTAGAATATTGTATTTTACTTAAAAGTTGTGCTCCTTTAGGAAACTTCTCCACTTGTTTAGTGGTAGGATGAAAATAGTTTTCAAATGATTCATGGAAATATTCTTGATAAAGAATATCCCTATAAACTTTATTAAATATTCTCTTATCGTATAAGACAACTTCTTGATTTTCCACGTGTGACAAAAACTTATGTACCATTATTATGTTCTCAAGATAATCTTCAAAGGAGTAAAGACTTGGGGAAATGACAGATCTCTTATCTGCTAGCCACCTATCACATGCTCTTTGAAGATAATATTAAAAATGTGCACTATCGGGATCTAGGATTCTAGACAAGTCAAACCTTATGATTTTCTTAAGTTCAGGTTCTTTAATCTTTATAATTTCTAATCTTCTCAAAATATCAAGGTATGGCACACTACCTAATGAAGAAAATTCTTGGTTTTATAATATTGTTATTACATAAATTCGGATAGCTCTCCTTATGTTGTAATCTACCATTTATAAAATTCACTAAAATGTGCAAATATAACTAATGATTTTATTAATTTTTTTGGTTTTTGTTTTGTTTTATAAATCAGAAAGATGCCTAATGTTTTCACGTCGGGTTCACTAAAGAATTTAGGCCTAAAATTCACACACTCCTTTTCCTTTAGGCTAATGTATTTGTGCCTCAAATGGGAATGTGGGAATGATAGGTCTACATCTCAAAAGAGAGGTACTTGATTATACCTTCTTATGGTGATTTTTCGATGAATTATTTAGGGCTCACCAGGAAACATTTTATGGTAGTTTCCATGCCTAGGTTTTTGGAGTTTGTTTTGATGTGTTCCTTTTAACTTCTCACAATCACCTATTTTTGGCCAATATGCAACTACACTAAGCTATATGTAATTTTTATTTATATGTAGACAACAAACAATAGAAAACATAACCCAAATGGGTAATGCAGTGCTTAAAAAGTGATTTAAAACTCTTACCTGTATCCAAAAGTCTAAAGAATATTTAGATTCTTGATTGTAGTCCATATTATATGTAGTAGAGCAAAATCATTGGCACAAAGTAATATTGTACGAATACGATTCAAAATCATACCATTCGATCAGAGATCGAACAATACGATCTTGATAGAAACCTACAAATTCATGGATGGAGTGCAGAAAATAGAAAATAGAGGATGCTAATGATGTTTCTAAGAATGAATTAAATTACATGTTAGCTATTGAATATCACAATAAAAGTAATTAACATATGCATGCATCAAAACTATGCAATTATATGTAGATTTGGTGAACTCCAAGGATACAAATAGTTAAATTTGATACCCTATGCAATGAAAATGATAAATATTAAGCTAGATATACAAAATAGAACTTAGGAAATGTAAAAAAATATTTTTAATTACCCCCAAGTGATCTCTAAGCAAGATTGTATGGTTTGAACAATATCGTACACCTCGGGATCAAGATCGTATCGATCCGATATAGACTGTATCCTTCGATCCTGCAACAAATTTCAAAACTAATAGATCTAATGCAAATTTTATAGTGATATGAACGTAGAAATTAAGTCAAGGAATTATGAGCACCAGGAGGATTCATAGGGGAAGGGTTAATGACTAAATAGGTAAGGTAAGTTGGCTAAAATGGGTTGCAACAAATTTAGTTACAACTTCTTCCAAAATTGGGACCAAATTGGGTGAATCCAATCCATAATTGTTGCATGCTTGCATAGGTAAGGACAAAAGGTGTTTCAATTGGTTTTATCATTTTTTTGGATTAAGATTTTTTTTTGAGCAAGATCGTATGCATACGATCAAAGATCATATCATACAATATGAAATTGTATTGTACGATCCAAGATCTTATCATACGATCTCATCCAGATTACTTGATCTCGCTAGGAGGGCATAAAAATTGAGGAAATCGGTTAGAGGCTCATTTTTACAAGTTGTTTGTCCTTAGTGCAAATTAAAATGAGTCATTTTTAGTGTGTTACACCTTTACATGGATTCAAGAGTGTCAAGATGCTTTTGATGCTATTAATCAATATGTGGCATCCCCACCTATGTTGACACCACCTTGACTAAGTGTGTTCGACTATAATAGCTTACATTTAATTTATCAATCCAAGGGTAATCAAGGTTAGATTTAAAGAGTAGTAATCTAGTATAGATTGTACCATTGGGATCAATGCTAAGCTTAGTTCATTTCTTTCAGTTTTAGGTGTTTGCAAAAAATTAATAAACAAATATTTTACTGTGCAGGAATGGAAATAGAATGCAATTTATGATTTATGCATTAAATATGATAATTATCTAGTGATGATTTAATCTATTATTGAGTATAACTAATAGTAATTACCTACTAATTATTAGATCTATTGTTGAGCTAATCTATTGTTGAATTAATATATTATTGAGTAAATCTATTGTTGAGGATCCTCATGCAGATAGTTTTATTTATCTATTCTGAATTTATATTTTCATGAAAATGTAATTTAATTTATTTTATATTCTAAGGTTAGTTAACTATTTCTAACTTATTATAGGGGCGAGAGCTTAGGGACTAGTTGTAGGAGTGGGCCTTTCCTCCTAGAAGACAGTGTAAATATTTCTCCCCTAAACTACTTTATCTCAGTAACTAAGATGCATAACTACTACTAACATTATTCTATTCTATGAATGCAGGAAGATTATAATTATAATTAAATAAATAAATTAAGTATAAAATATAAATGAAATAGTTGCCATATGTGAATAATGAAGTGCTACTTTTATTGTTGGAAATTCAAATGTACATGCTAGCACATTTCCTCAAAAATTGTATAAACACATTGAATATTCGATAATTTTCCCTTAGATTATTTAGCTATAGACAATTGGAAATTAGATATTTTTCCATTAGCTAGCCAAACCTTTTCAAATGTCTCCCTATGTAATATATAGTGACTTGGAAAATTCTAAATAATATTCTTCCACGTATTTTTCCATGTGGAGTTGTGGACTTGATAATGCAACAACTATGCACTAACGAGAATAATCTAAACTAATACAATTTCTAATGCTTCTTGGACTCAATAAACATCCTAAGTGGTCCAAGTGACACTTTATGAGCTAACATAACAACATAATACTAACATAATATTTCGTAAGATATAAATATAACGATCTATCCTTTATTCTCAGAAAGTACCAAACAATCTTGCATCTAAATCTAATCATCCTAACAATATTCTAATTATATAATGTTTATGGAATAAATTTGTAACAACTTTATTAATCACAATATCCTTGTAAATAATATGTGACAAGTTAACTAATCTAAGATGATCGTAATCCTTTATTGCCATGTAAGAGTGCCATGTTGTACTAATGTGGCATGCAATATCAATCAACTAACTTGGTCAACTCTCTTCTGTAACTGCTAGTAAAATTTATCTTCGGTAACAGTCTTCAATAATTACCTTTTGCAACATACTTCGGTAACTATCTTCCATAACATACCTCAATTACCATATTTTGTAATAGTCTTCAACCACTTTTCTATTACTGTGCCTAAATATTCCTTAGTCCTTTGTCCTTACGTCCATCTTCTCATGTCCAAGGTGTACCCTGAAGCTTGTGCTACTACATCATGCACCTATGGAGAGTCCTTCAACATTTTCTTGCATAATTATGCACAACTCGGACGTATTTTACATGACATACAAACATGTTTTAGATTAACCACATTCATCTTTTTAACTATCAAATCGCAAAAATAAACAGAAACAACTTACTTAAAATATATTATAATCGTAAATTAAATATAAAAATGAAACAATTTACTACAAAAATATATGCCAAATAATCACTCATAATTTTCCTCCAAACTGAAATATATGCATATCTTCATGCATGTGGAGAAAATGAGAGAAACATAAGATTACAGATATTACACATATGTTATCATCCAGATCTTTGCAAATAAATGAAATATTAAAATCAATCAAGATTTATGTTTCCTTTTAGAAAGTCGTTTGCAATTTACATGATATAGGAAATCACAATTTTTTTTTCAAGAATAAGCAAATAGGTCATCGGATATTATCTCCAAAAATAATTGGTATCGACATTAAGAAATGAATATTTTTAGATATAATCTTAAACATAAGCCAATATATTAAAATCTAGCACACAATTTCAATCAGATATCTACAGTAAAATATAGTGTTTCAAATTTTTAAGGATTATTTTCATGACAACATAAATGTTACATATTTTATCAAATAGATTGGAAATTACTAATATTTGTAGTTGAAAATAGAATATTCTAAGTTGTCGTAAATCATTCTTATAACAATACAAATTCTCAAAAACTATTTAAGCAATTCAAAAAATAATGATTTCTAGAATTTCTTGTAATAAAAAATAATTCCATCAATAAGTGCAGAACATCTGATCAACTACAAAAAAATATGTTGTTTAAAATTGTTTTCAAAGAACAGTTCCTGCAAGAGCACAATAACATTACATTTTTGAGAAGAAAAATGAGTTCTCCAAATTATTTCACTACGATAATATGCTAAAACTGTGATTGTAAAACATCAAGCACTACATATACGAACACGTTAAAACATAAAATACTATTTAAAATATTATTTCAGAGATATGTATATGTTTTTAAAACATCTATAGACATAAAATATTGAATATTTTATAGATAAAAATAATATATACATATCAAATATTTAAGTCTGAAAATCATAAAATATTTAAATTGTTTAATTTTTCAGTTCATCCAACTTGTGTCCATCGGGTGGAAATCCTTGACGATAGGGTTCTTGCTGGTGGCAACTTTTTTTCCCGTTTGACCTTTTGTACCTACTCTTTGGCCTTTTGTTCACCAACCGGTGTCATTACCATGATAGTTTTGATATATTCAACTTTAAGGGAATCCTCTCCCTACTCTGCATATTGCATTTGAGAAGGTGGAGGTTTATCAACTGATGCAATTATGTTGTCTATCACTGCATCAATCTCTAGAGGTATCCCAACTTTTAAGACAAGATTATCAGGTGCAGTTCCTATTTTTATGGAAGGAACCAATTTTTTTGGTTGATTCTATTGTGTCAAAATGATGAACGGTTGGGAACTTTCTTCCTCAAGAAGCTTAGAAAATTTAAAGGGCTTGTTGGTGTAGGCCACTTTATTGAAATTAATAGACTTTTCTATATTTAGAGCTATTTAATCATGTCTATTTGGAGGGCAAGGGCTCATTGAATAAATTTTAAATGTTTTACAAAATCCTCCCTTAATTTATTTATTTTTATTTAAAAAATAGTATTTTTTTCTTGCATGTGAGACATGGTTTCAACAGTTGTTTCAGGTGCAGGTAAGTCAAATTCATGCCTTGATGTATTTTATTTCTCAGGGATTTTAGTAGTGTGTTTTTGACATCAGGCCTTTCGTGCAAGCTGAATTGGTTTAATAGTTTTGGTAGGTCAGCGTTTGTGTTTTGGGGACTTAGGTTCCTCCTCTTGAATATCTGACTCATGCTCTTCCTCATATGGACTATCTTCCTCAAGCTCATTTTTAGTTGACTCAAAGTATTCTGGTAGGTTAGATTCCTTGATGTAGGAGCATCCAACACTGTAAGAGTTATCTTGCATCATACAAATTTTTATTTGTTTTATTTTATTCTAAATCTTATTTATTTTTTTAGAGGATGGAGAAATAGACCCAATGGTGAAAGAATCACCCCAAGATCCTGAGCAGTTTGGGAGATATGTAAGTTTTATGGTAAAAACCCTACCAAAATGGTGAAAATCCTACTACTAAAACTTGTAGGTGAATTTTGAAGGTCTTAAAGGCCTCATAGAGGGGTGAAAATTAGGCATAATATACTCTAGGACATTACATTATTGTAGGTATTTTCAAGATCTTTCCAAAAAGGTGCACTAATAGTCAATTTGAGCAACGAGCAAGGAGTTATGACCCCCAAAGTTTTTCCCCCAAAATTCAAATTTCAAATAGCTTATTTTACGCGAGAAAAGGGGAAACATGGTGTTTCAAAATTATAAAAGGGTTCTGGTTTTGTATCCTCATTCTCATGAAAAGTAATAGAAGAGCTCTGGAACTATTTTGGTAATTTTCTCTATTTTGGAAAGGTTGTTTGTGTTCTATTGATTATAGTCTTGCTTCAAGTGGTATCAAAGCAAGAGTTCCTAAGTGTGTAAACAAATCATTAAATGTGAGGTAGTTTACACTAGGATTTATGGTTAGGGTTTGTGAGAAACATGATCAAAATACCTCCATGAAGAAACCGTGGTGGTGGAAGAAATTTTGTGCCAGAAGAGGATTTTAGAACCCTGTAGAGGAAAGTCCAAGCGCTGCAAGAGGAGTTGCATAGAGGGTTTGAACCAAGAAGAGAATATGATATTGAATATGAAGTTGAAGAAAAAGAGGCCCAATTCAATGAAGAAGAAGAGGTAGTAGATCTTGTGCAAGCCAAGTTATATAGAGCTATATCCCAGATTGGGAAGAGATCGAAGATGGATGTTTCTACCTATTATGGAAATATTAAACTAGAAGAGTTTATCGATTGGATCAAATATATGGAAGAATATTTTGAGTACAAGGAAGTAGAAGATCCTGAGAGGGTCAGATTTACTAAGACCAAGCTAAAGACTCATGCTAGTATTTGGTGGAAGGGAGTGTAGCTAGACAGAAACAAAAGAGGAAAATAAAGGATAACAGGGTGCGAGTAGATGGTGGAGAAGTTAAAGATACATTTAATTTTAGTGTATTACAAGTTGGATTTATTGAAGAAAATGTAGGGTTTGAGACATTCGGGCAATTCTGTCAAAGAATACATAGAGGATTTCTACAATATTTTAATCAGAACAGGCCATTCTAATGCCAACAAGAAGAAGGTAGCATGTTATATAAATGGTTTTAGAGCAATTATTCAAGAGGAGATGAGTCTAGTTAGGATGCCAACCATAGAATATGCTTACTAGTTTTCCTTGAAGGAAGAAGAGAATATGAATAACATATTTGAAAGCAAACAAAGAGGAAGAGGTCATGGTGGAAGAACTGGTAGGAGAAAAAATGGAGGGTGGAATGAGGACTAAAAGAAGAATGGAGAATCAAGCAATAGTTAGGACTAGAAAGGGGATAATGAATACCACACCTGTGAGCAGAATAATAGTTACCAAAGAAGAAGAGGAAGGTCTAGAAGAGGGCCTGGAAGATGAGGATTTTGTGAAACTTGTTTCCAATGTGGGGAAGAAGGACATTGAGCATATGAGTGTACACAACACCAAGAGATGATGAATAAGAGATTTGAAGGTAATGCTCAAGCTGATGTTGTAGATGAGGGTGTTGAATTTGAGCACTCTGAAGAATCTAAAAGAGGAGAAGTTTTGGTCATAAGGAGAACCTTGCTAAATTAGGGGAAAGATCCATATTAGGGGAAGAGTCTATTCCACACAAGGTGTAAATGTGCAGGTAAGGTTTATAATGTTATTATTGATAATAGTAGCACTGATAACCTAGTTTCATAAGGTATGGTTACAAAATTATAGTTAGAGAGAAGGAGACACCCACATCCATATCAGATTGTGTGGTTACAGAAGGATCATAGGGCTTTGTTCAGTGAGCAATGCTTAGTAAAGTTAAATATTAGGAGTTATCATGATGAGGTCATGTGTGATGTCCTACCTATGGATGCTTACCATTTGCTATTAGGAAGGTCATGGTAGTTTTATTGGCATGCAATACATGATGGATATACCAACACTTACTCCTTGACAAAGGATGGAGTGCACCACAAGCTAAAGCCCTTGAAGGAAGTGGATGAAAAGGTATGTAGTAGTGCCAAAATATGTTTAGTTGATGGTAGAAATTTTTTGGATGGTTTGAAGCATGAGCATATGTGCTATGCGTTAATTTCTAGAGTTAGGGAAGAAAAATAAAAAGATATCCCAGTAGAAGTCTCAGGTTTTTTAGAAGAATTCCTAGATTTTATATTAGATAATGTACCTGAGGGTTTACCACCAGTGAGGAAGATTAGTCACCAGATATATTTGGTGCCAGGAGCTAGTTTACCAAATAAGGCAGCCCATAGGATGACTCTTGTAGAAAATGAGGAGCTAAACAAACAAGTTCAAGAGCTACTAAAAAAAGGACTGATTTGGGAGAGCTTGAGTCCATGTGTAGTACCTGTAGTACTAGCACTAAAGAAATATAGGGAGTGGATAATGTGTACATATTTTTGAGATATTAACAAGATCACCATCAAATACAAGTTTCCATTGCCAAGGATGGATGACATTATGGACTATTAGAGTGGGGCTAAGTACTTCACAAAGATTGACCTGAAGAGTGGGTACCATCTGATCCATATTAGATAAGGGTATGAGTGGAATATAGCCTTAAAGACCAAAGAGGGTTTGTATGAGTGGTTGGTAAGGCCATTTGGGCTAACAAATGCACCAAGCACATTCATGTAGCTGATGAATGAGGTATTGAAGGAATTTTTAGGAAAATTTGTCATTGTTTATTTGGATGATATTTTAATTTTTAGTAAGACCTTTGAGGAGTACCTTATGCATATCTGATGAGTTTTTGAGAAGCTGAGGGAGGAGCAGTTGCTGATTATTTTAAAGAAGTGTAATTTTGTGAAGAAGGAGTTGGTGTACCTAGTATTTTTCATCTTAGATGAAGGTCTTAAAATGGACCCAGAGAAAGTGAGGGCTATCATTTAATGGCCTATCCTAAGGAGCATTACAAAGGTAAGATCATTCCATGGTATAGCAATTTTTTACAAAAAAATCATTAAAAATTTTAGCAATATTTGTGTACCCATAATGGAGACAATGAGAGCGGATAAGAAGGAGTTTAAGTGGACTTTAGGAGTAGATAAGAGTTTTGATATGTTGAAGAATAAATTCATAGAGCAACCTATTTTGACACTTCCAGATTTCAATAAGGTATTTCAGGTAGATTGTGATGCTAGTGATAGTGCCATAGGAGTTGTATTGAGTCAAGAAAGTAAGCCTATTGCCTATTTTAGTGAGAAGCTTAGTGAGGATAGGAAGAAGAATTATGTCTATGATCAGGAGTTTTATGCTATAGTTCAAGATTTTAAGAAATGGAGGCACTATTTGTTGCCAAAAGAGTTTGTTTTATATATTGATCATTAGGCTTTGCAATATATTAATAGCCAAGGGAATCTAAATCAGAGGCACTTAAAATGGGTCAAGTTTTTGTAGAGTTATACCTTTGTGTTGAAGAATAGGAGTAGGAAGTCAAACAGAGTTGTAGATGCCTTAAGTAGAAGGTATAACTTGTTGACAGAATGAAGATGGAGGTTGTAGGGTTTTAGAAGCTTAAGAGTTTATACCCTAAAGATCCAGATTTTGCAGAAGCTTGGAGAGCTTGCTTGGCACTAGTTACATTGGATAGAACTAAATGGTTAGATTTCCTAATCCAAAATGGAATATTATTTAGAGGAAACTAGTTGTGCATTCCAAGGAGTTTGATGAGAGATAATATGGTCAAGGAGAAGCATAGTGGATGGTTTTCTAGACACTTTGGTCAATATAAGACCATTGCCCTCGTTAGTGAGAACTACTATTGGCCACAATTATAGCAAGATATGAAGATATTTGTACAAAGTTGTAGAGTATGCCAGATGACCAAGGGTGTGAGTCAAAACACCAGATTATATTAGCCATTACCTATACCATAGAAGCCATGGGAAGACATCAGCATGGATTTTATTCTTGGCCTACCAAGGACACAAAGGGGGAATGACTTCATATTTGTGGTGGTTGATAGGTTTTCAAAGATGGCACATTTAATTCCCTGCCAGAAAACTAATGATGTAGTTCATGTTGCAAGGTTGTTTTTCAAAGAGGTGGTATGACTACATGGTCTACGAAATATCATAGTTTTAAATAAAGACACCAAATTTATTGGGTATTTTTGGAGGACCATATGGAAGAAGTTGAAGACAGATTTGAAATTCAGTTCTACATACCACCTGTAGACTAATGGACAAATAGAGGTGGTGAATAAGAGTTTAGGTAACCTACTGAGATGCTTGGTAGGAGATAAGCCCAAGGGATGGGATTTGGTTTTACCATAGGCATAATTTACTTACAACAATTCTATCAATAGGAGTACTAATAAATCCCCATTCTAAATTATATATGGAAGCATCCCAAGGAATGCTTCTAAGTTAAGGAATATGTATAGAGGGGAAAAGAGCAATGCTAAGGTTGAGGACTTTGCAAAGCACCTAAAGAGCTTACATGAATAAGTAAAGCATCATATTACTAAGATGAACACTCGATAAAAGACAAGGGAAGACCAGAAGTGATGGTTTAAGGAATTCCAAGTGGGAGATGAAGTTATGGTTCACCTAAAAAAAGAAAGTTTCCCTACTAAAACTTATAACAAGCTAAAAATGAAGAAGTTTGGACCATGAAGGATCATAAAGAAATAGGATTTATGGAATGCATATGAAGTAGAAATGCCAAGTGGACTTAATATATCACCTATGTTCAACATATTTGATTTGGTAAAGTATCATGAAGGAGACAATAATGATGGTCCAGTAGCAGAATTATGGAATATTCTAGCATCTACTCTAGAGAAGGAATAAATAGAAGAAATCCTAGATACCCGCATCAGCAAAAGCATAAGAAATAGGCATTATGAAGAATATATAGTTAAATGTAAGGGTAGTCCTATTGAATATTCATCTTGGTTTTCAAAGACAGAGTTTGACCACCTTAGTTTTCCTCCAACACCAAAGAAGTGAAGGTCACTTCTCAATTTACCTTAGGTTTATGATGTAGGAGCATCCAACGGTGTAAGAGTGATATTGCATCATATAAATTTGTATTTGTTTTATTTTGTTCTAAATTTTATTTATTTGTTTATAGTATGGATAAATAGACCCAATGGTGAAATAATCACCCCAATATCTTGAGCGGTTTGGGAGATATGTAAGTTTTATGGTAAAAACCTTGCCAAAATGGTGAAAATCCTACTACTAAAACTTGTAGGTGAATTTTGAAGGCCTTAGAGGCCTCATAGAGGGATGAAAATTAGGTGTAATATCCTCTAGGACATCATGTTGTTGTAAGTATTTTTGAGAGATTTCTGAAATTGTGCACTAGTAGCCAATCTGAGCAACAAGCGAGGAGTTATGACCCCACGATGTTTTTCCACCAAAATTCAAATTTTAAATGGATTGTTTTAGGTGGGAAAAGGGAAAACAGGGTGTTTCAAAATTTTAAAAGGGTCTAGTTTTGTATCCTCATTCTCATGATAAGTAATAGAAGTGCTCTAGCACTATTTTGGTAATTTTCTCTATTTTGGGAAGGTTGTTTGTGTTCTATTGATTATAGTCCTGCTTCATTCCTCGACTATTCTATTCCAAGCTATTTTAACACTATGTGCTTTGTTCAAAACTATAAAATTTATAAGTCCATGGTGTGCAAGTAAATGTAATTTAGATTTTTCTTGAGGGTTTTTAGGCTAAACATGGACAACAATAGACTTTAGAGACTAAAACAAAATATATGGTAAGTTGATAACACGGTCATTATTCTCTAAGAATATCAACATGCGGATATGGTAGGCTGCACAGGTGGACATACACCCTTATAGGTTTAAGAATTTGATAATTAAGATGGTGGGTTCCTTTCACATGAGAGGGAGTGAAGTAGTAGCAACACCCTTAATCCACCCCTTTTTATCTTGGATAATGGTGCATTTTTCTTTGACTTTTACCACTAGCTAGGTGACGCTTTTAGAGGGGATTTTATAGTATGGTAGTCCTCCCTATGGTAAACCTAATAATTTAGAAATAATACTTGGGTTAAGGTTGAATTGGATGTCTCTGATGTGGGTAGTCATTTTTGTAGGGTTACAATTTAGGAAAAATTGTTTGGCCACCCCCTGGTCATACCCTCTGAATTTTGTGAGGGCATCCCACCATATGGCCCTTTGAAACAACTTTGTTACATAATCACTAGGATTCTATGTTTCGACAGATGGGGGTTCACTATGTTTTTGAAACATGGAATGGGGCATGGATTTTAGGGTAGAGGGTAGAATTTTAAAAATTTAGGAGCTAAGAAACCTGCAACAATTTTTCACCCGCACATAGAAAAAATATTCTACAATTGTTTACAAAATAATTCATTATCAGACTAAGAAAAAACATAAATTTTTAGGAGTAATTTTCATAAATCATTTAGCATTAAAATCCATATAAACTAATAGGTTCTGCTATCGATATAGATAGTTTTAACTATGACCTAACCTTCTGAATATCTCCTAAAAATATTCATTAATTGCTCCATAATTTACAACATTAATTTTGACCTAACCTTCTGCATGATTCCCTAAAAAGTATTCATTAATTACTCCTATAGCAGAATGATTAGGGAATTTTAAAATATCCAATCCTACGACTAAAAACAAAAATAGAAAAATAATATATTTACCTATTGTTTTTTCTTTCCAACCTCACCAAAACTCTGTCACCCTACGTCGTAATTATATGAATTATTTTACCCATATTTCCCTTTCATAATTTTACAGTTCGATCTCATTTTTGGTAAAAATCTATGATGTTCCAACTTCGTTTCAATAATTTTTGGTAAATTTTATATGGCCTTCTACAGAAGTAAAAACCAAATCTAGGGTTTATTTTCCTTTGCATGGAGTTTTAGCCATGTAGAGGTTTTATGTTGTTCGATTTTCCTTATCCAATGGTGGTGAGTAGTCTAAATCTCATTGAAAGTGAGCCTTCTATATCTTATCGATGGTTGAGAAAGTATCACATCGATAGATTTACATTCATCAATTTGGTTTTAATCGATGGTAAAGAAATTAAATCCACATCTTGATGTATAATCGATCGGTGAAAACCATGCATCGGTAATCATATCCCTCTGCCATTTTTATGGCAAAGCTTGTAGACCCGTTGTGGGTTTCCTCCCTTCCATCGCAACCCTCCATTTAAATATTTATCAATGGCTAGCATTGTCCATCTACGTTTTCTTCTATGATTGGTGAAGAGAATCCACTTATCATACAATGATATAGGTTATAGGGTGGTCAGTTTCCTATTGGTGCCAAACCTACCTGCCACCTTGCATGGTGAGGGTGGAATTTATTTCCTAAGTGTTGAAATACGTTTTGATTACCCGATAGTTAAAAAATTATTTTCATTGCTTGTCGTGTTTATTCCTTTATCCTCCAGTGTGTCACTAACCCACATGTTTTATTTTTTGTCATTTGCTATGTTTTATGCCACATTTCATCTATGTGACACTTTTATTGTTGACGCTGCATTCTACGACCAATTAAGTTGGTCCACATCCTCATTCATTTACTTTTATATGCACGTGTTCCAATAAACCATCATTTTTTGAACTCTTATTTCCAACCCCGAGAACATTTACACTTCCATTAGGGATTTGAAAATTAATGGCACATGGCACCAGTTTGTGCGTACACATCATAAGATGGCGGCACGTGGTGCTAGTCTAGGTGTACACATCATACGAGGGTGGCACATGGTACTAGTTTTTGCATATACATCATAAGAGGGCGGCATGTGGTACTATTTTGGATGTACACATCATAAGAGAATTATCATTTCCGCATTTGTGTACACATAAAAAATATTTTAATAAAATATAATTTTTTCTTTATTTTGTTATTTTGTTCCTCTGAATTTTACTTAAAATATTAGTGCCACGTTTTCCCTTATAATATTTGTTGATGCACCTTTATTACTTGTCTTATAATTTTTTGAATTGCCATGTGTCTCTCATATCTGGGCTGATTTAAGCTTTGACACTTAGAACATTTCCTGATATGCATTACGCATAACGTCTATGGATGGTGCTTATAGAATATTATGGCATAAAATTGTTACAAAATATTATTATTGAATATACCTACAGAAAATGTTTATAGAAGACGTCTATGGAAGATTTCTATAGAAGATATCTATGAAAGACCTCTACAAAAGACCTCTACATAAAATATCTATGGAAGACCTCTACAAAAGATATTTATAGAAGACCTCTATAGAAGACCTTTATAGAAGATATCTACATAAGACCTCTATAAAATACCTCCTTATAAGATATCTATGGAAGACCTATACGAAAGACATCTATGGAGGACATCTATAGAAGACATCTACGAAAGATATATACTGAAGACTTCTACCAAAGATACATACGAGAACTATAGTTTGAGAAGATACTTTACCTGTTTCCACCCCAAAATGTATTATGAACCTTATGTACCTTTATTTTACCTCCTCCCAAACTGTAATTTTAGATATATAGCGAAAACAATATGAAGGGTGTTTTATTTATATTGGTGGATAATATAATAATAAGTTTTATCTATGGGGGTTTATTATAATTTTTGTGAGTGTGCTTCCTGAATTTCATTAAGGAGTATCCAAGTGAGAAAATAATGATTATAAAGCTTGATATCAATCATCAATGTATGCAAAAATAGATATCTATCAAAGGCTTAGAGTATTTTCAATCACTTAGAAAAATGGAATAGATATCCTAATATAATGATGAATTATATTAAGAGATACAAAGTTTTGAGAGATACAAGCCACATTTGTGTAGGAGAAAATGAACTATGGTACTTCCATAAGAATTTTCTTCTAACTTTTTCCTGCTTATGATATTCTAGAGTTATTTCTCAAAGACTTCAAAAATCCTAGTGACTTTTAAACAACTTCATCTATTCATTTCATAAATCAATATGGTGTTAAAGTTATCTTAATGTTTTCAAGCTTCTCTAGGACCAACTGTGTGTGTAGTGAGTATTCATTTCTAATTATGAGTGAGGATTGAATAACAACAAAGGTCACTTATACCAACAAGCTAGCTTATTTGTGAGCATCCATAGGTCTTATCAAAACTTAGTGCTATTGTGTAAGGATATCTTATTGCCAGGTGGGTTTGATTCAACCTATTACTGTAATGAGGATCACCCCATGGTTTTTGAGATACTAACAATTCTAGGGATTCAAGATATTTTACCCTTATTTGACTTTTCTTGGGATACTTGCTCATTTTGAGATGGAGCAAGGGATTTTTATTGTTTTTTTTATTCTTTCCTATTTTAAGGGAATCAAGAAGATACTTTTTTGGGGTACTTGCTCAATTATATGAGGAGCAAGGGACTTTTTTTTCATTATTTATTTCCAATTATGAGAGAGGATTGAGTAACAACAAAGGTCACTTATGACAACAAGCTAGCTTATCTATGAGTATCCATAGGTCTTATCTAGACTTAGTGCTATTGCATAAGGATATCTTATTTCCATGTGGGTTTCATTCAACCTATTATTGTAATGAGGATCACCCCATGGTTTTCAAGATACTAAGAATTCCAGGGATTCAAGCTCTTTTACCCTTATTTTACTTTTCTTGGGATACTTGCTCATTTTGAGAGGGAGAAAGGTATTTTTATTGATTTTTGGGATTCTTGCCTATTTTAAGGTAAGCAAGAAGATACTTTTTGGGTTTATTGCTTGATTAGATGAGGAGCAAGGGACTTTTTTTTTTTTTTTGGAATAAGAGCTTTGGGGAGTTGGATTCCCAACCACTCTATCAAAGTACTGATAGGAATTTGATCCTATCCTTACTATTCTTATCTTTTTATTTCTTTTTAGGGGTTAAGGGTAAGCTTGTCCTTTTTTCAATTCATTAGTACTCTAGACCATGCACATAGATGGATAAGCAAGGGAAACTATTCACTTATGACAATAGTAACACATGAGTTAATCTCTCCAAATCTCATAATATTTTCATATGTTCAAATGTGCGTAGTCCAAGAAAATTTTTGATTGACTAGGAATAATTCACAACATCAAAAGATTGCTTGACTTTTCTCAAAATACTAGTGTTTGAGTAATTGAAAAACACCTAGATTTTATCTGGAAAACAAGGTATTATGCAACATGTGGTAGCTTTTTTCCTACAAGATTTTTAAAGAAATATCTCTTTGGCCTATTTTTTAAACACTGAGACTAAAAATTGATGAAAATAAGATAGAAATACTGCAATATATAGAAAATTCATGATGAAACAAAGGAAGCATAATTTTTTTTTTATGTGTGAAAGAAGTTATTATTCAATAGTGGTTGATTGCAGTTTAGAGATGCACTGTAATTCAGCTTGCTACTTAAGGTGGTGTATGAATTCTTCCTTAGATAATGGCTTCTTATAAAGTTTAAGCCTATGGCCATTTACTAGTAGTTTTATTGTTGAATCATCTATAGGCTTAAGCTTGACTATACCATTTTTTAAAATCTCTTTAATTTCATAGGGTCCTAGCCATCTTATCCTCAATTTACCTTGAAAGTCTTGGTAACAAGAGTCAAACAACAAGGTCCAATCTCTTGATTCGAATGTGCATGGTACAATGTGTTTATCATACCATTTATTTCATTGTTGTTAGGTTATTTTAGTTGTATGTAATGCCTCTAGTCTTCTTTCATCTAGAATGTTTAACTTTTTTAATATAGCTTTATGTACTTTTTCCAAATTCATGTCAAGTTGTACCGTTGTGCGAAGAGTTTCTATCTCAAATTCGATGGGCATGATAGCTTATTTTCCATAGACCATTACATAAGGTGATAATCTTGTGGTGGTTTTCCAAGTGATGTTGTATGTCCATACAACTTCTTTCAATATCTTAACCCAATAAGCCCTATTAACAGTTACATTTTTTGTAATGATCTTTTCAAGTTCTTTGTTCATAACTTCTACTTGTCCATTGGATTGAGGGTGATATAGTGAGGTTTTCCTATGTTTTATTTTATAGATTTCAAAAAATTGCTTAATTACTTTGGAGAGAAATTGGATTCCATGATCTAAAACTAACTCTCTAGGTGCTCCCAAGCATTGCATAATATTTTCATATAGGAAATCAGCAATTGGCTCAGCTTGTGCTCGTGGTAAATCTTTAACTTCAGCCCACTTAGTAACATAATCTATACACACAAGTATGTGTTTGTTACCTTAGCTTGGATGTTCTATTGGTCCAATGAATCCAATTCCCCATTTCTTGAATAGTTCAAATATTATCTGTAGAACCAAAGACATCTCCATCGAAGGGGTAGGCTTACTAGCTCTTTGACACACATCATATCTATCAACAAATTTATGGATATATCTATTCATGGTAGGCCAAAAGTAACTAGTTTGAAGTATTTTACTAACTATCCTTTGGGTGGCATAATGGCATCCATAGGGTTATTCATGTATCACCCGAATGATGTCATATACATCATATTCTTACACACGTCTCCTAATTACTTGGTTAGGACATCTTCTAAACAAGACTCCATGAATCCACATATAAGGAGTGCTTTGAAGTATTAGTTTTCTATGCTCATGCGATGTAAAATTTTGAGGTATTTTTCTTGTTACTAAGTAATTTATAATATCAGCATACCAAGGAGTAAAAATAGAAAGAGAAAACAAATGTTTGACTGGGAAATTATCAGGAATCAATTCATCATCATCAAAGATTTGTATACGCAATAGGTGATTTGCAATCACGTTATCCTTTCCTACCTTGTCTATGATTGTGATATTGAAATATTGTAGCAAAAGAAGCCATCTAACCACTCTACCTCCTACTGTTGCTTTGATCATTAATTATTTAATGGCAAAGTGATCAGTGTGAAAAAATACTTCATACCTTATTATGTAATGTTTAAATTTATTGATGGCATGGACTATAGCTAAAAATTCCTTTTTCAGTAATAGTGTAATTAAGTTCAAATCTATGCAATTTTTTACTTACATAATAGATAGCATAAGGTATCTTGTTCTCAACTTGTTGCAATACTGCCCCTATTGTGTAGCCCAAAGCATCACAATGTATGTGGAATGGTAATTTACGATTTGGTCCTCTCAAGATTGGAGCAGTAATTAATTTATCTTTTATAACTTCAAAGGCCTCTTGACATGTTCCAGTCCAATTGAATTAACTTTATTTAGTTAAGAGTTTTAGTATGGGAGAAATTATTTTACTAAAGTATTTAATGAATCTACAATAGTATCCTGCATGTCCTAGGAAACTTCTCACCTTTTTTTTGTGTTTTTGGAGATTGAAGGGATTGAATAACTTGTATTTTTATAGGATCTACTTTAACATCCTCTTCTGATATGTAATATCCTAGAACAATGTCTCCTCTCATCATCATGAAGAACTTTTCATGACTCCAAGAGAGGTTTTGCTCTTGGAATCTAATCAAAACTTTTTGTAAGCTTGACAAGGTTTCTTCAAAGGTATTACCATAGATTGTGAAGTCATCCATATAGACTTATACACACTCATTTATTAAATCAGCAAAGATAGCCAAAATATCTCTTTGAAAAGTGGTAGGTGCATTGCATAATATGAAAGGTAATACTTTATAGCCACTAAACCCATCTAGAAAATAGAAATATTTCTTTCCAGCCAATGTATCAAGAACTTTATCAATAAATGGCAAGGGAAAATAATATTTCTTCTTTACTTTGTTTAATTCCCTATAGTCCACACAAATCCTCCATTTACCATTATTTTTAGGGACTATCACAAGAGGTGAAACCCATTGACTATCAAAAATTGGATATATAAATCCTTCTTTCAAGAGTTTAATGATTTCTTCCTAAATCACATCTTTCATACCTAGATTCAATCTTCTCTGGGATTGTCTTACTGGATAACATCCTTCTTGGATAAAAATATGATGGGTAAAAAAATTGGCAGGTATCCCTTTCATATTCTTGTAGTTCCATGCAAATTCTAATTGATATTTCTTAAGCACATCTATTAATTGTGATTCTTGTATGCTTGTGAGCTTATCACTGATATTCAAGGTTCTTCCTGGTGTGATATCTATTTTCTTGCATTTTTTGTGTTTGCATCTATACCCATTATCTCATGTTCAATAATATTTAAGTAGTAGTCATAGGACATCATTTTTTGAGACTGACTTGTGCTTGCCTCATTAATAGCCATGGTAGATTCATATGAACAACCATTATCTTGACCTTGATCTTCTTTTCAATTTCCTAACAGTAATGATAATGGTCCCTCAACCTCTTGTTGAAGATGTTCACTCAAAACATTGATTGATAAGGTTTGGATTTCATCAAAATCATGAGGGAAATCATACCATAATTGCTTTGGAAATTTATCTTCTATTATTGATTTAAGGAATAGGCTAAGGTCTTTGGTATTCTTGCCATCATAAACAGTCATATTTCCTAATCTACAACTAATGTAAGCATCAACTGTTGTAAGCCATGGGTGCCCTAGAATTAAGAGATGTCCCCTTAACTTTTTATTGGGTTGTAGGACTATAAAGTCTATAGGGTATTGTTGTGGCTGTTCCACAACATACCCCAAAAATGGGGACCCACCTTTTATTTTGGGTATTTGGGTGTTTCTCGTTGTTCTAATGTTTGGCTTGTTTTGAATTTGCTTGGTCATAGTTGTTTAGAATATTTTCTTGCATGTTTTCTTTCGATGCTTTTTCTCACTATTCATCATCAAATGTTGCAATTTCTGTTGATTATCATCAAATTTTTTCCTTTTTTTTCTTCTTATTCTCGTTTCCTTTTTTTTCTTTCCTGGGCCAATACCTTTCATGTTTTTAATTGACATGGCTATTAATTTTCTATGTTATAGAGATATGTTATTTTGTTTATCCTATTTCTTTTTTTTTCTTTTCTAATGGCACGTAGATGACGAAGCTCCAGTATCTTTCCTTTTTTCCCGATTTTATGGGGCCCTTTTTTGGCTTGCCCATCTTTTTTTTACTTGAATTATTTGTTTTTTTCTTCGTTTCCTTTTAGCAAGGATGTTTTTTTTTCTTTTATTCTTTTCCTCCTTTTATTTCGATTTTATGTTTTTCTTTTTTTGTTTTTCCTGTTCTCTCTGGTTATTTTCCCCTACCCTTTTCTTTGTTGTGTTTTTTTTCTAGCTGGTTCTTCCTCACTTTCTTTTGGTTCTATTCGATTTTTGCTTTGCATTTTTTATTTTGTGCTTTTTTTTTTTTTTTCCTTTTTTTCATTTTTCTTATTTTCGCATTAAATCATTAAAAATTAAATAAAAATATTGCACCTTATTCCCTATCTACTTCCATTCCACTTTGTTTCTTTTCGGTTGTTTAGTATTTTTAAAATTCTTTATGTTTTTTATTTTAATCCAAAATAAATTTCCTTTTAAGGTCATTTCATTTTTTTAGTTTTTTTTCCTCATGAGCCTTATAACTTCCCTTCATAAAATTCCATTTCTTGATTATGTTTTATGGCATTTTCACAATTTCCTTTTGAGCCTAAATTCCCTTTCTTCATAAATTCTAATTTTACGAAAGATGGTATTTGAGTATACTTGAAGTCTTTTCCTCAAGCACTTATTGTTCATCTTGATGAAAATTTGATTTCTTTAAGAGGGATAAGTTAAAGTGACTTTAAGCCCTTTATTCCAGGCCTAATTATTACCTCTTTGTGAAATCTATTTCACTAAAGAGGATAGTTTATTGATCATATTGAAAGCTTCTTTATCTTCATGAAAGAAGCCATATTCGAATTAATAGAGAAGATAAATCTACCTTAAAACTCTCAAGATAAATGAATTAAGGCACTACTCGTGGTCATTGAGGGCCAACTCACTTTGCTTTATTTTGGTTCAATGAACAATCACTAAAGTTTCATGGTAAAATAAACCAACTTGCCCCTTGTTTCGCTACTTGCATCACTAAGGTGTTCCAACATTTAAATTGAATATCTTTATTTGAGATTACTAATATACATATTCAAATGCTAATATAGTGGAGACCTTGAGAAGATGGTTGTTTACTTCTTTCAAGGGATTTGGAACCCAAATCCTAAGGAAGAGTGTAATTTCACAATTGGGTGAAAATACCACTCAACAGGTATTCCCATGAAATTATGGATACTATAACATCTTCTAGTTTTCCTTATGGCTTGACAATAGACCTATCTACGAGTTGGAGTACAATAGAAGTTGATTGCAATTTATGTACCCCTAAATATTCCATTGTTTCTTTAGTCATGACATTAATAGTGGCTCCTAAATCAACCAAAATATTTTGCAAGGCTATGTCACTAATGTGTACCATGCATATAGGTATTCCAAGATCTGTGTATTTTGGTAATGACCTACCTCCTGTTATTATCTCAGATAGTTTTCCAATGACTTGAATAGTTTGAGCTTCATTCTTATTTTTTCTTCCTAAATTTGTATATATATTTTTAATGAGATTGGAATAGATGGGTATATCCTTGATAGCTTATAATAGAGGTATTTTGATAGTAACATTTTCTAACTCCTAAAGGAATTTTAAGGTTGGCTTAGATGATTCTTTTGGTATTGTCAATCTTTGAGGAAATGGTACCTCCACTTCCTTCCTTTGAGGAATTTGTATTTCTTGTTGTTTTGTTGGAATGTTTTTTGGTGAATTTTATACTTTCTTCTCATTTTTATCCTCATTTTCGAACAAATATGTAGTGGGGTTTTCAAGATCTATGAGAGTTACATTGTTTTCCAATACTTTTCCTGGTCTCAATTAAATTTGTTGACAAGGTGTTATGGATATGGAACATGTCTCACTAGTTTCATAGGACTTTTGAATGTTCTTGTTGTTGTTAGTATTAGGTAATAATTGATCTGGAAGAGGAGGTTACTTTAGAGGATTATTATTATTAACTAGAGGTGGAAGAAGTCTATTTTGAGGTGGATTTTGAGGGGTTTGCCCCCTAAATTGGTTTTGAAAATTTTGTTGTTGTGATGGATTTTGAGACCAACAAGATCCTCCCTGGTTATATTGGCCATTAGTATTCCAACTATTTTGACTTGACATTCCTTTATTCCATGGTGGATTTCCATAGGTATTGTCCATAAAGTGGGCCCATGAGAGTATGTTCTAGTCTTTATTGTTTGGATAAGAATTATAATTTATCCATTTTGGTGCATTAGACCATTGATTAGGCATTTGAAATTTGGAATAACTAGGGTTTGACCAATTTGGTGGTCCGTTGAATGGACCATTCTATATTTGGGATACAAAATAAATGTCTTCTACCTCTTGAAATTTAGGTTCCTTTATGACAACTTTAAAAATAGAGATATATTTGTAATTTTTAGTTTTGCGATTCTTATCACAAATTTTACAATAAGTAGCAATGTTAGAAAATTTTGTAATGTTGAGAGGACATTATCTCAAGTTGTGCTTCTTCCTACATCTGTGACAATAGATTTTTTCATTATCCCATGCTTTTGGATTCTTATCCATTAAATCAAAAGATATAGTCAAGGTACTTAACAAATCAGTTTTTACACCTTCCGAATATTGATTCCAAGGGCAAATTTTTGGATTTACTGTTACTCTTCTATCCCAAAGCCAACGCTCACAACTCCTTTTGAGATCTAGGTAAGATAAATGGTAGTTTTTCCCTAGAGTTTTTTCTATGTCAATCATTTTGATTTCCTTCAATTCGTTTAATTTTTCTTTAATAATGTCAATGCATTCATACAAACACTCCATCTCTTTACTAGATGTTCTATTTCCTTGTCCAAAAAGAAGTTTAGCTTCTTGTTTTATCAATAGTTCTCTAAGGTCTATAAGTGCAGACTAATTCAGACTATTTCCCACCATCTAGCAACTTATTATTATAATTTATATTATTATTTATTTTATTTTATTTTCTCTCTCTTTGGTTTTGGTTTTGTTTGGGTTTTGATTTTGATTTTTTGTTTTAATCCCACTATTTTCAATTTTAGATACAAATCACAACAATTGAATTTATAACTATCCTTAATACAATAGGGAACAATTGAAATAAAATTTCACAATAATCCTAATGTTTTGCTAAAATTAGATGTGACTCGTGTTCCTACAAATTTTTATATAGACAACCTTAGCACACTAGGAATAATATGAAATATTGCTAGAAAAGTAAAATTTAACAATCCTAATATTTTGCTAAAATTAGGTGCAACTCGCGTTCCTATGAATATTTATACATCCAATCTTAGCACATTAGGAGTAAAATGAAATGTTGTTGGAAAAGTAAAATTTACTAGAAATAAAAGATTAAACTATTACTATTTATTTGATTGTTCAGGAAGGTTTCACTATGGTTGTGTCACTCAACCATACCTACTTCCTACTTCTGATAGGGTCCTAAGCCAAGTTTAGGTATATTTCAGTATGGTTGTCTCACTCAGGAATACCTACTTCCTATTTTTCTCACAGGTCCTAAGTCAAACTAAACAATAATAATCACCCAAAGTTGGAAAATTTACAAAAATTGAAATTTGCAGGAAATAAAATTTGCAAAAATTGAAATTTGTAGGAAATAAAATTTGCAAGAAATAAAATTTTAATTAAGAAAGCAATAAAACTGATTTCTCAAGAGAAATGAACCTGGCAACGTCGAACGAAGGGGTTTGTTGGGACCATCTCATGCCACTTTGAATCATATGCATACCGAGGACTCATACGTACCTCTTTCCACATATAAGTAATCCTTACCTTTTTGCACTGTCCAAAAACTTTTCTAGTTAACCACGACGGTGCTACTCTCCCTGGCAACGATGGCAAAATGATCAACTGTAATAGCTTACATTTAATTTATCAATTTCACGATAATAAAGGTAATATTTAAAGATTAGTAATCTAGTATAGATTGTACCATGGGGATCAATGTTAAGCTTAGTTCAAATTTATTTCAGTTTTAGGTATTTGCAAAAAAGTAATAATAGAAATTAAATTGTGCAGGAATGGAAACAGAATGCAATTTATGATTTATGTATTAAATATGACAATTATCTAGTGATGATTTAATCTATTATTAAGGATAACTAATAGTAATTACCTACTAATGAATAGATATATTGTTAAGCTAATCTATTGTTGAGTTAATCTATTATTGAGGATCCTCGTACAGTTAGTTTTATTTATCTATTATGAATTTATATTTTCATGAAAATGCAATTTAATTTATTTTATATTCTAAGGTTAATTAACTATTTCTAACCTATTGTAGGGGTGAGATATTAGAGACTAGTTGTAGGAGTGGGTCCTACCTCTTAGAATATAGTGTAAGTCTTTCTCCCTTAAACCACTTTATCTCAGTAACTAAGATGCATAACTACTACTAACATTATTCTATTCTATGAATGCAAGGAGATTACAATTACAACTATATAAAGATATTAAGAAGTAAATATAAATGACACAGTTACCATATGTGAAGAATGAAATGCTACTTTTATTGCTAGAAATTCAAATGTACATGATGACACATTTCCTCAAAAATTGTACAAACACATTGAACATTCGACAATTCTCCCTTAGATTATTCAACTGTATACAATTGAACATTAGACATTTTTCCATTAGCTAGCGAGCCCTTTTCAAAGGTCTCCCTATGTAATATATATTGTGACTTGGACAATTTTGAATAATATTCTTCCACGTATTTTTCCATGTGGATTTGTGGACTTGATAATGCGACAACTATGCACTAAAAAGAATAATCTAAACTAATATAATTCCTAATGCTGCTTGGACTCTGTAAAAATCCTAAGTGGTCCAAGTGGCACTTTATGATTTAACATAACAACATATTACTAACTTAAACATTTCTCAAGATATACACATAACCATATATCCTTTATTCTCAAAAATAACCAAACAATCTTGCGTCTAAATATAATCATCCCAACAATATTCTAATTATACAATGTTTATGAAATAAAGTTATAACAACTTTATTAATCACAATATCCTCATGAAGAATATGTGACAATTCAACTAATCTAAGTTGATTGTAATCCTTTATTACCATGTAAGAGTGTCATGTTGTACTGATGTGGCATGCAACATCAATAAACTAACTTGGTCAACTTTCTTCAATAATTGTTGGTAAAAGTTCTCTTCGGTAACAGTCTTCAGTAGCTACCTTCTACAACATACTTTGGTAACTATATTTTGTAACATACTTCAATTACCATATTCTATAATAGTCTTCAGCCACTATTCTGTCACCATGCCTAGAGCTTCCTTAATCCTTTATCCTTACGTCCATCTTCTCACGTCCAAGGTGTACCTTAAATTTTATGCTACTGCATCGTGCAGCTATGGAGAGTCCTTCAATATTTCCCTGTGTAATTATTGTAGACACCAAATCCTAGTCATTTGCCTTTCATATTTGTCTTCTCACCATTTCCACCATAAAATCTAGCCAATTTGTCCACCATTCCTATTTTCCCACCATTTATGATCATTATTCACATTTATTTATATATTATATATATATATTTAAATATAATATTTTAAAATTATATTTAATAAATATGTATTTATTTAAGTGAATTAATCTCAGTCATCCAAATCCATTTAATCTCAACCATCCATTTACATCAATCTATGCCACACCCTAGATTTATTATCAACCCTTGGATGTGCTTTAATCTCAGCCACACAATTAGTGTCATTGAAACCCTAGCATGCCCTAGGTTAGATTATAAATAGGAGACATTTTTATGGCTCAACCCTTAGATTTTTATATGCCAAAGTTCATGATTTTCTAGTTTTAAGTTTCCTAAGTGCCTTAAGTCTTTTACTAAGACTTTTATGCCCTAATCCCATTCCATATATCATATTTTTCTTCCCTCTCTCACATATCCATCACCGTAACTTGTACCATCACCTGATCTGCTTCTACATATTTCCCGATCAGCTTCCAGGCATCCATGGGCACTTTTTGTCAACACCAGGTGCCCATGGGCACTTTCCCTCTCAATACTAGGTTCCCATGGGCATTTCCTATAGTTTCCAGGTGACCATAAAAATTTTATGCTCCCATTCCTAAAGTCCCCCTAGCATCTGAATGATGCTAGGGCACAACTGCACTAGCCACCTACATCAGACAACATGCATCAAAAGACATCAAGAAGGTAAAATAGATCAACCCAAAATTTATTTATTTCATTACATGTGTTTCTATTTATATCCATTTTATTTATAGATCTTAGTTAGTATTTTTATCATTGCTTACAGAGGGCCTCACGTTGTGGAGCCCTCTCATATACTACTAACTATTTTCTATGTCTTTGTGTGTAGATTTGGAGCATTACATCAGCATCTGGAGTGGCCTAGCCTTGGATACCTAAAAGCCCACTCAACCTTGTTGGGATCAAGACGTGATTGAAGACACCACAAACTTACTTCTTAGGGTTTCGGAGAACCCTAAAATATTGTATTATTGTATCAAAAATGATTCAAGAATCCAATCTTGTAACAATGGAGTTTCTAGGCTTCTACCATTAATAAATAATTTATTCTATTGTGCAAATTTGTCTTATATTGCATTTTATTTTGTTTAAAGCATTATTTGTAGTGTTATGTTTTGCATCTTTCAAATGGTGATCACAATGGGACCCCCTAAGGGTTTCTATTTATGATTTATTATACTAATTTTCTTATTGTTTTCTATTATCTTGCAGGTTTTTTAGAAACGTGGATTTTGTAAATTTTGTTGGATCTAGGGTTTGTGAAGTCTACAGTTTTTTGTAGAATATGTGCAAAGCACATAGTGGCATCCAAAGGCAATCCATAAATGCCCAGAGGTGTTCATAGCCATCCAAAAACACCCACAGGTGTCTCAACAGTGTTCAAAAGTTCCCAAGAATATTTACAAAGAGTTAGGAGCAAAAACGTAGGCTTTCCAGTAAGTCGACTATTTAAAACCCTAGTTTTTAGTCTTATGTATTTTGAGTATCTTCTGTATTTTTAGATTTTGAACAAAAAATGAATCATCATTAAGAAATTTGGAAATGAATGCATATTAGTTTACATTTTTGGATTTGCATTCATTCACATATTTAGATTAGGATTTTTGTTTTTTGGGTGTAAACTACTACATTTTGTATGCATTTGAACTAAAACTTGCATAATATAGTGTTGCATCTCAGGGTTAAAGATATTTTCTTTTGTATATCTAATTTGGAATAATATTAGATTACCAAAATTATCCTTGCTAGTTGGGTGATTCTAGGTAGAGGGATGGACGAACCCTCTGGCTGTTATTTAGAAAGGGGATCTTAAATGGTGTACTTCACACCCTTTGGAGAACTTGACAGTCATTTTTTGACTTCTAATTTAGTTTTATGAAATTAATTATATTTAGCATTGTTTGTACAAAATAAAAAATATAAACCTTAAAAATAATTCACACACATCACGTTTCACACAAAATAGTAGTTTTTGGATTTCATCACCAACCATTGCTTGAGATTTGGTAATGGTGGCATTCATCTCCATCCACCAATATCTGCCCTTAGACACCTTAGGAATACCCCCAAGAAAACTTGTTGGATTTCATCACCAAAAAGAATCTTGTTACCCCATATTTACTATAGCTTTTTCACCTTAGTTTCATTAAAAAATATTAGAACATCAAAACACATAAAACTGGCACATAAAATGAACACACATTAAAAGAAGATAATTAATGAATGAGGTAAGCCACATTGGTTGAGCCCTGACATTGTTTGTTTATTTCCTTAAGAATTCTAGTTTTTGTGTTACATTTGATATTTTAATTTACATCTTGATTTACTTTTCTTATGGTATTAACTTGAAATCAAAATAAAGCAATAAGTCAAGAAAAATTAATGGAACCTTCATCCACCTTCCCTACCACTTTAGTGGTAGATACCCTGAATGTGACACAGGTAGATTTATATGCAGGTCCCTCACATTCTTTACCATCCATAGCATTTCACATGACCATACCCCAAGAGGAGTCAACTTCTCCTACAAACCGCAACCACATCACCTATATAGACATAAAAAAAGTAGAAGCCTTCATGAAGTCTTCTAATTATGTCTTAGAGTCCATTCCCAACTTGCCTAGACAAGATTTTGATTTATAGTAAGATCCTGTCTATTCCCAACCTCCATCCACCTTTACCCAGGTGTATACTAACCCTATTTTTGAGGCATCAGTTGCACCTTCATCCTATACATCTATCCCTCAACCTTCAGATGATCCTAGCACTTCATATACCTCCACCTATACCAACCCCTTGTATGAAGCATAAGTCAATTCTACTTCACAAGTCCCAGCTTCATAAGTTGTTATACCTAGTGTAACTTGTATCTAAGCCACATATTCCATACCATCTACCTCCATAACCCTAGCCTCTAATAGAGATATTAGTGAAGCATGGAAACACTTGAATAAAATTGCTTAGACAGTGTCATAATGCTCGACAACAAGTGCAGGTTAACCATACACCTCTACATAACTCTACTCAAACTACCCTTGTCAACTTGGGTCCATCATGGGTACCTCAGTATTTGATGGTCTCTATCCTAATTCCCCCATAAACTCATACCATTACCCATACTATTCCCATTGGCCATCCTAGCCATACCTTTAATCCATCAACATCATTCTATAATTCTCCATATTTTCATCAATAATCTCCCATTCATTATATTCTCTCAAATTTACCTCATCATCAATACCAATATCCTCATAATTTAGTCATTCCACAAAATATTTCCACACCACCCCAAAACCATAAAGTAATTTAATATTTTCACATTCCTAAGGAAGATCCTCGAATTTAGGCCATGTAGAAACAAATATATCAATTGATGCAATTTACTCCTGGATTTTCAAATAAGAAACCAAATTTATGCCAATTGATCAAACAACCAATTCATCCTTTGGTACCAACCTCACTATATCTAGTAGACTTTACAGTACCTAACTTTGACAAATTTAAGGGAACTAAGGATACCAAAGAATATATAAGTACCTTTGTTCATGCATGCTTTATAGTTCAAGATGATAATGCTCTCATGCTTCCAAATTTTCCTTAAACATAATGAGAGGATGCTATAGACTAGTACAATTAGTTGCATAGCCATAGTATCTATACTTTTGACCAATTTATTGAGCAATTCTTTGACCACTTCATCCTAAATTTTAAAAATATCTCATTATCTAATGTCTATGCCTTAAGACAATAGGATGATGAATCTATCTATGATTTAAAAAACCGTTGGAGGGTTATCATCACAAAATTGCCATTCACCCTACCAATGGATGAGCTAATTAAGCTATTCACCAAGAGTTGCTTAAAAATCATCTGTTGGATGCTCCAACTAAGAACTTATCAAACCTTTGAAGAAGGTTTAGCTCAAGCTAGTGTCATTGATGCTGTCAAAATCCAAGAAGGCATCATTAAGCCCAAGAAGAAAGAATGGCAAAACAAGGGCCAATACAAAAGTAATTATTCAGGCCAACAAAAATCAACATAGGATACCCCAGCTACCCAATCCAATCAAGTCAATCAAGTTGTCATGAGTCAATCAATAATGGATCAACAACAACCTATGCAACAAGTGCCACAAAAAATTGCATATCATGTGGTCCCATCAATGACAAGCTCAAGTAGTTCAAAACACAGTGTCACCTATGGAAAACCATCCTCGATGATAGTCTTGTATGATAGAATCACCAATATACCCCACTAGATGAGTCATAGAAGGTTATATGAGACAAACAAACTTGCTTTACCCGATATTAGACTGTATGATCCTAACAAGCATAGTAAAAAATACTGAGAATACATATTTTGCCCCTATCATAGGCAAAATGGATATGACATCAACAATTACCACATGTTTAAAAATGTTGTCCAAGACCTCATTGACTTGGGAGTAATTAAAGCTAATAGTCCCCTTGATGAGCCACAAAATTGCTCATTTTTTGTACTCTTTTCCCCATAATGTGTGGCATATATTCTTGTAGATATAAATGTTTTATGGAAATTATATATAATTAACAATTTATTTTGCATGTTTTCTAATATTTGACTATAAGTGTAATTTGTGTATATTTAATGGAAATTATTGCATTTTGGCATGTTTTCATCGAGGTCCCACTCGAACCTAGAACTTGCAATTTAATGAAGAAAAAATATCTATGGAATATTGGTGAAGATGTATGAAGTCAGGCATCCAAATTCCTTTGAAGTGCCTAATTTTTGTTCAGGACTTAACTATTAGACATCTGCTTCCCGTTAGGTGTTTGCTTTCTGTTAGGTGTTTGCTTCCTGTTAGGAGCCTACTTTTCATTAGGTGTTTGCTTCCTGTTTTATGATAGAAGGCATATTCTTCCCGTTATATGAAGGAAGGAACCTAATTCCCGTTATATGAAGAAAGGTGCATGTTTCCTAAATTTTCCATACAAGGCACCTACTTCCCAACTTCTTCAATTGTAGTGCTTGATTTCCATTAATTCCAAACTTCGACATAGCTTTGTGGTTGGTAAAACAGAGCGAAACTTCGGCAACCAACGTGAAGGGATTTCTAGCATTGAAACCAGACATGGGGCAATGTCAAAAGTGACTCGTCACCTATCTTCCAGCTTATACGTAAATCATTTTTCTAAGTTGGGTAAATAAATATTAGTGTATTCTGGAAACAAAATACACTAAAATATCATGATATTTTATTTGATTCCTCTAATCAAGCAAATAGTTGTAACAATGAATCATTTTCTAATTCATCCTAAAAATTGTAATAGGGTTGGATACATACCTTATAAATATGTAGGCCACCCCTGAAGAAGATCCCTCAAACATTTATTGTAATATTCGTCTGTTGTAACTGTTAATAAAATCTTTGTATATTTTCCTTTAAAACATCTTCTAAAGCGTCCGGTGATCATTTTACCATGGGAAAAACCTGCTGGAGCATGGGCCCACTCACAATAGAGTTATTCCCTATTTCCCCTATTTTTTGTATTTTTTTTAATACATAAATTTATTCCTATGCTATTTTCCTTATTTTCTATAATTTCTAGCAAGGTAGTCATTTAGATTTTAAATGTTTTTAGTCCTGTTTTCTTAGACTTAGCATGAGATTATTGGTTTAAACATAAAATCCATCGAATACCAAATACCCCCCAAACCATAATCCAAGGGACTCATATCTGAAGGAGAAATTACAAGTATAGATTTTGCACGGTTTCTCACAAGACTACGAGCTATCTTGGGTTGACAATTAACTGGAGTTAATTAATTGAACCATAAAAAAACTAACCAATACCCAACATTTTGGTACCATTATCAGGGAGTAGCCATTGTAATTTCTTATTCTGAAGGAAGTATAGTTATAGTAGTTTAGAGTGTTTTTTTTAGAAACCTTCATCTAAAATTTTGTATGAGTCCACCTAAGAATAGGGGACCAATGATCGTTTTGTTAAAAACAAAGAAGTTGTTTCTCAGAATCCTTCTACTTCAGTAGAACCTGAACCTGACACTAAAATCTCACCATTATAATATCCACATGTGCATTTATGGGACCACCCAATATTTGTACAAGATCCTTCTAAAAAAATCTAACAAAATCTTAGAGCAGGATCAAAGATAAGTAAAGTTTAATTTGAGGAAGATCTATTGAATGATGAATGTTGGCAAGTAGTATTAGATGAAACTATATCAAATGTTGACTTATCCATCCTTCTGAAGGATAAAATAAATGAACTAGAAGCAATGATAACTTTTTTGAATGAAGCAAGGGTAGAAACACCAGTAGTGAATAGAATGGCAAAAAATCCAGAGGAAACATCAACTAGTTTTAGTTTTCCAATAGGAGAGGCAAGGGGAGATCACAATATGAAATATATCTCTCTTGCCCACCTTTCAACCTTTAGAGGACTACCAACCGAAGATCCATATATGTTCATGTTTAAATTTGATATTTTATGTAGATCTGTGGATTACACCATAGATGCTCAAAAACTAAAATTATTCTCTTCCACCCTTGATGATTCAGCTTTGTGTTGGTTCATCAACTTGGGGGATAAATGGATAATTACTTGGAAATAGTTGAGGAAACTTTTCTAGATTAGTATAAATATTTTTGCAGAGCAAGAGATGCAAGAGAGGAATTTCTAGACATGACCCAAAAGGAATGGGAATATGTAGAAGAATATTGGGATAGGTTTAGCTTCAATTTGCAAATATCACCCCATTCAAAACTAGGATATAGGTCTCTAAGAAGTATTTTTTGAAAGGACTAACAAATGAATCCTTGGAAGATTTAAACATGATATCTAGGGGAGACATTTACCAACATAAAATGGATAATATTCGATAGTTGTGTCAAAATTTATTTAGAATAAAGGATAATTTAACCCCTAGAAATGTTAAGCAGTCAGCTACTATCACTAAAATAGAAATAGGCAATATGCTAGAAGACCTTAAGAGCAAGATGTTATCATCTTTGGATCTTCAAATGGATACTCTTCTACTTCATAGAAATAAGTAGGAGAATGAGGTAGCATTGGCCTACTTATATCCCAAATGCAGAGGTAAACACTCCAAAAATGAGTGTCCAAAAAATAAAGCTTGTGTATGTGATATTTGTAAGAAGGATCCTAAAGTGAAGTTGTGTCCACAATTAATGAAATCTAAAGAGGAACCTGAAGTAGTAGAGGCATACTTAATGGGTAATAGGAGGAACTATAAATAGTCTCCTATGGATAATAATATGCAATCAGGAACGCCATCCTATTGGGGTAGAAATTACCAAAACCAAGGTCAAGCCCAACCACCTAACATGGGTTGGTATGGTCAACAACCTTGGAATACATTTCCCCAAGGAGCAAAACCTTACAACCCTTACCCTTGGAACCAATACCAATATTCTGGGTAGTAGTGGAGAAATCGGAATGCCTAGAATTAGTATTCATAGCATACTACTCCAGATCCACTACAGCCAAGTCTACCAACTCCTCCTGCTTCAAGGACTCCTCAGTTACCAACACAACCAACAGAAAACCCAAATAACAAGCAACAACTAGCCTATCAGATGGAAAATGAGATGCATCCTATGTATATTATTAAGGTAGATTATGATCCTATCTAGTTAAGGTCAAAAAAGTAAGTAGGTGTAGAAGTCACTCCTCTTGTAGAAGAAGAGGAACCAATAGAAATAGAGAAAGGGGAATCACCCCTTATAGAAGAGGTAGAAGAAGAATCAACACTTGTACATAACAAAGAGGACATTCCACCTTTTACTTAAAGGTTTTAAGAATCCAAGAAACCAATGCAAATAGAGTTTGATATCCTGTCTAGTTTAAAGAACTTAGTAGTCACAATCCTTCTCTTTCAAGCCATTAGAGACATACATATTTATGGGAAGGCCATAAGAGAGTTGTACCTCAAGAAAATAGGGAGGAAACCAGATAAATCAATCAATTTGGTAGATTAGTTAGCTAACCTTATGTTAGGGAATACCTATAGCTAGAAGTACTCAGATCCAGGAAGCCCTATGCTGACTATAAAAATAGAAGGTTGTGTTTTACCCAACACACTAGTAGATTTGGGGGCTACCATCAATGTCATGCCCTAGGAGACCATGAAAAAACTAAATTTGACTAATCTAAAGCCCACTAAAACTATGTTTTAGTTGGAATACAAGTCTATAGTACTCCCTAATGGAATACTAGAAGACAAAATTGTTACAATAGATGCATGGGAGTATCCAATAGATTTCTTAGTGTTGCAATCTAAGTCTAGACTAGGTGGATACCCATTAATCTTAGGTAGACCTTGGATGGTAAGAATTGATGTTTACATAAGATGTAGAGATGGTAAAATGACCATTTTAGATGGTCATAATATAAAGAGACTGATCATACATTCACCTGCATAGTCTACATATTTGTTGGGAGAACCTGAGGATGAGAATCAAAACATTGATGGTCTATCAATGATCCAACCTGTGATGACACTTGAGGAGTTGGAAGATGAATGTTATGAGGATAATATGATCTCTCACTTTTTCAGGGAGAACCTTCCTATCCTCTTCATGAGTTCCCATTAGTAGGAGGAAAATACCACCATATTCAGAAAATATAAGTTGCACCTGGTAGGATGTTGAATATGGATAACAAGTTGATAGATGAACAACAAACCAAACTGAAACAAACATTGGAAAAACATCAATATGTCTTTGCTTGGGAGTATTCTGACATGAGAGTAATAGCTCCTGAGACCTATACACATAGGGTATATTTGGAATACCAGGTCAGACCAATAAGACAACCATAGAGGAGAATGAACCTAGCCATGAAAGAAATTGTCAAAATAGAGTTACAAAAACTCCTCATAGTTGGATTCATCTACCCCATTTCAAATAGTGAGTGGGTATCACCATTAGTGGTGGTGCCCAAGAAGAATGGAAAGTGGATAATTTGTGTTGATTACAGGTTTTTGAATAAAGCAAATAAGAAGGATCATTTTCCTTTACCATTTATAGATCAGGTCCTTGACACCTTAGTAGGTAATAAGTACTTTTCTTTCCTGTATGGGTTCAGTGGATATAATTAGATCCAAATAGGGGAGGAAGATCAAGATAAAACCACCTTCACTTGTCCATGGGGGATATTTTCTTATCGAGTTTTACCATTTAGCCTATGCAATGGACCTACTACCTTTCAGAGGGTAGTTATTAGCATTTTTTTAGATATTATTGGAGAGACTATGGAGGTATACATGGATGATTCCATTGTATATGGTGAAAATTTTGAAACTACCATATAAAATTTGGAAAAGACACTTAAATGTTGTGAGGAAACTATTTTCTTAAGCAATGACAAATGTTATATGCTGATGCAGGAAGAGATAGTTTTAGGACATCACCTTTTTGCAGATGGGATCAAAGTAGAAAAAATAAAATTGAAGTCATACAAATCCTGCCTACTCCCAAAACACAAAAGGATATCCATAGTTTCCTAGGTTCATTCGGTTACTATAGGAGGTTTATATCAAATTTTAGTAAAACTGCTAAACCTCTTACCACATTGTTAACTAAAGATGCAAAGCTTTTCTAGATTAAATAATTTGAACAAGCATTCAATGCTTTAAAGGAAAAACTAATTACTGCTCCAGTGTTGAGAGGTCCAAATTAGACCATACTTTTTCACATATATGTTGATGCATCTAACAATGCAATAGGCTTAGTACTGGGACATAAATGTGGTGATGATTTTTATGCCATCTATTATATTAGTAAAAACCTCATAGGTGCTAAACTTAATTATACTATCATAGAGAAAGAATTTCTTGTAGTAATACATGATCTTAACAAATTTCATCATTACATTACATGTTATCAAGTATTTTTACACACTGACCACTCAACAATCAGATACTTGACAAAAAAACTTGCGATTAGTGGAAGAATTATCATATGGATGTTGCTCTTGTAGGAAGTTTATGTGACAATAATGGACAAGCTAGGAAAGGATAATGTGATAGCTGATTTTCTATCTAGATTGACACCTCTAGATTATGCAGCTATAGAGGACCAATTTCTAGATGAGCATTTGTTTGCTCTAAATGACCATATACCTTGGTATGCAAATATGGATAATTATTTAGCCACTGGTAGAGTATCCCCTATAATTTTACCTTAAGAAAAGTAGACTTTAATTCAGAAAAGTGCATATTTCTCATGGATTGATGGGTGTCTGTTCAAAATAGGACTTGATCATATCATGATAAGATGTGTTGCTGGAGATGAAATAATTGAAATACTAAAGGCTTGCCATGATGAATCTTGTGGTGGCCATTTTGCAGAAAAAGGATTACATATAAAGTGTTACAGGCTGGTTATCACTAGCCTTCACTATTTAAATATGCAACCAAGCATGTGAGCCAGTGTGATCAATGTCAGAGCATGGGCAAACCTACTCTCATAGATGAGATGCCACTCCAACCACATGTTCACATTGAACCATTTGATAAATGGGGATGGACTTCGTAGAACCTATCAATCCATAGTTAGGAGGAAAGAGGTATATCCTAGTTTGTACTAACTATGTGACAAAGTGGACTAAAGTATAGGATTTGCATGATTCTAAGGAGAAAAGTGTAGCACATTTCTTGTATTCATCATTTTTTACAAGATTTGGAGTCCTAAGGGAGATCGCAACAGATCAAGGATCTCATTTTACTTCAAGGATGATCCAATAACTCATGTAACAATACAAAATTAGGTATAATAAAACCACTCCCTACCATCCATAGGAGAATGGGCAAGTTGAGGTGACCAATAGAGAGCTGGGGAATATCCTAACAAAGATAGTGCAACAACATAGGAAGGACTGGGCTACAAGATTACTAGAAGTAGTGTGGGCCTACAACACCACTTGGAACACTACTACTGGTTTCACACCATTTTAGTTAGTCTATGGGAAAAGTGCCATGATGCCTATAGAATTTAAAGTCAAAACACTTAGTACTACTATAGAATTGAATATTAACCTGTACGATGCACAAAAATAAATAATTTAGTAGCTTAATCATCTAGATTAATATTGCCTTGAGGCTTTACAAAAAATAGAGATCATTCAGAAACAAAGGGCCAGGGTTATGCATAGTGGCTATTTTTTGCCAAATTGGGACCCTTGACCAGGACCCATTAGCCAAAAATTTCTGGATGCAATTTTTTTTTTGTTTGATTTGCCCCTATTTTATAATAATTTGACCATTTTAAGTTTAAATGTCCAACATTACCCCTAATAATAGTGAACCTTCTACATGTGTTTGTGTGTTCTTTCTTCGGGTTTGGACCGATTCACCAAATTTTTATAGTACATTTTGGGACCGACCCCTTATGCATAAACTTGCAAAGGGCCAAATGGCATAACCACAACACTAGGCCAAAGTAGCTTAAAGTGAGAGAATGGGAATTAACCTATGATTCTCGGTTCTAAGAAAGGAAGGGTAAACTCATGCAACATTTTATGGGTCCATATGAAGTGACTTAAGTCATCAATAATGGGGTTGTAAGAATTAGAACAATAGATGACAACAACATTACCTTAACAGTTAATGACCATAGCCTACATCCATACCATGTGTTTGAAGCATAAATGATTGAGTCTAGATTAGGCATGGGGGAGACCCCAATTTATTCTAATTTTATATTCAATCAATGAGATGTGGACCTAGTCCACATAGTCCCAAAGACAATTATTATTTCAAAGTTTTCTTTTTTTTAGTTGTGTTTTTGTTTTGCAAGAACAATGCCCTTTGTGCAGATGTTCGGAATCCTAGGAAATCTAGGCCTAACAAGCATAGGATCCATGAACCAGTACTTCCCAAGATTTCTAGTATAATTTCCTTTGTAGTAGGAGTAGCTAGTCCCCATTTAGATAAAGGAATACTAAACCTGAACCTGCCCAAGAGTGTTAGGATTGGTCTTTTTGGACAATAAAAAACTTAACTATTGGTTCAGGGGCGTATGTTGATTCTATTCTTGTTTTTCAATCAGAAGTATTGAAGGGCCTGATCAACATGACAGTGCATATACAAGGACAAGTCAAAACCTGTTGAATAAAATAAAAGCACCATTTTTTGTATTTAATAGGGAGGTGCCTTTTTCTTGTGATGAGAAAAGGTGTATGATTCCCATTGTACGATGGAAGACACCTGCTACCTATTGTACAATGGAAGGCACATGCTTCCCATTGTACAGTGGAAGGCACCTAATTCCTACTATATGGTGGAAGGAACCTACTTCTTGTTGAATGCTTTATGGTGCCTGACTCCCAGTATGTTACGAATATGGCACCTGCATCCCATTTTTTGGTAGATCAACGCCTGAGTCCTAGTTTTACATAAGAATAATTGACTTCCAATTTTTAGGAAAATAACACCAAATCTTCTTAGCATATGTAAAAAAAAGTTAAGTTTGTATAAATATTTTTTTATAAGTACGACACTCGATAGTTATCAAAAAGGTGCATGATTCCCATGTTAGGCATAAGTGCATGGTTGCTAAGGTATCCACTTCCCATGTTAAGTAGAGTTCCTGACTACTAAGGTGTCTACTTCCCATGTTAAGCAAAGTTCCTAAATCCTATGGTGCATATGTTCAATTTACAAGGCAATTGTGTGCCATTATTTGAAAAGAAGGCATCTAATTTCCATATAAAAAAGGCACCTAATTTTTGTTTACTACGACCATTTTCTACCTTTTTAGAATAACACATCAACATTGGGATATGGCCCGAGCCATATCAGCACCCCATGCACGTGCAAAGTAAAATCCACCATAGAAAAAATTAAAAGTTGACATCAACCAACTTCTGAGGAGGGGACATTTATCATCCCAAGGTGATACATTTTTCTAATTTTTGTTTTTAATTTTGCAGGTTTTCTTGAATCACCCACATTGTAGCTACCAAGAACTAATCACATCAAAGAAAATTCATTACATGGGAACCATGTCCATCATTATCTATTTCAATTTAACCCATCATTAAATGTCATCCAATAACGATACACCATGGATATCTGCACATATGCACCCATGGAACGAATTTAGGTGTATGTTTAAATTTTCTATTTCTTGTCTATATTTTTTTCATGAACATGTGTGTCTATGGAAATATGCTAGCACAACCCCCCATTATTACCTTAACCACTTTAAAAAATCCACTTGGCATGGTGTTGCGTGGCATGTCTTTGATTTATCGATAGTTTATGGTTATCATCTTTGCACAATTGGGTACATACTCGAAGGAAATTTACTATGGATAACCATAATCACTATTGATTATAGTAATTAATCGCGTGTGTGCATGAACACAGTTGCTTTAAAAATCTATTTACTAGCTATTGTGAAGCCACCTTCAATGAGAAAAAAATAAATTTGTGAGGCATACTAGTGATTTGAAGGGGAAGCAGTAGCATCATTAAGTGAATTGTGAACTAAAGGTAAACAATAGGGGAAATTCAAAGAATCATGACCTTAAGAAGAGTAAGCTGGTTGACTACTTGGGCATTTATTTAGATGTCCAAACACAATTGAATGCTATAGAATGGATGGGCTACTATAGGATGGTCAGTCAGGTCTAGGATGTGGTGGTGGTAAATGAATTTGTGGTGTCGATGAGAGATGGGGTCATGTGCATGCGAGGGTTGGAGTACCCAATCACTGAGGACTACATCACTAAAGTTATGGGTCTCCCTCTAATAGAGGAGTGCATGTACAAGGAGGATAACCTTACCCTCTATGTGCAGATATTTTTTGGAGCACCAATCGAGCACCTGATGCACGTTGGCTTGCCAAAATGGCACATTCCCAAGCTATGGAGGGTAGTTTTTGAGTAGATCACCAATTTATTTACATGCTTTTGTAGGTACTCTGATCTGAATTCCAAACACTTCTATTTCCTCAATCACATCCTACATGGGGATAAAATCAATGTTCCCCACTACCTTGCATGCACCCCAAAATATGAGGCTAGGTGATACCAAGCATGCACCATCTCTACCCTAGCTCACCATGGCTTGATTTTAGACTTGGTGCAATATGTAGAGTCACATAGAAATGTGATAATTTAGGAAGAAGCCATGAGCACTAGTGCAGTGGTAGGGGCACAAGTAGAGGATGAGGTGCCAATTCAAAATGAAAAATCAGTCTAGAAGGTCATTGAACAAGAAGAAATGGTGTATGCATCCCAACCTATAGGAAATACAAGGGAAGCAGGACATGGCTCATCCCCTAATTTTCTCTAATTTGGAGAGGAAGTAGGGTAGGATCTATCTACTTCTACACCTTAATTTTAATATGAGGTAGAGCAGAACTCCATGCCCATTTCCACCAAGACATGAAGCAGAAGAACAAGGGAATCAAGTACGATTTTGAGCTCATCCAATGAGGATACACCAATCAATGAGCTCAAAAGGGAGGAGTACTTGGCCCACATTTTATAAGATATTTCTTGTGGGCCAACTCCTCAATAGGAGGTGGCCATGGAATATGTACCACTAGAAGGCTAGGTAGAGGATTTGCAGTAATAGCTATAGGTTTTGAGAGAACATACTTCCACTTGGGAGGCCAAATTTAAAGAAGAACAGGCTTTGTTTGAGGAGTCTAGAAAGGAGGCTACATTAAAAATGCATGAATTGTATCAAAAAATTCATCAACTATAGAGATAATTATAGTTGTAGATCATATCAGGAGGAGCCAAGCAGCCAGCTAGATTTTATATAGTAGTGCAGATCGATGGGGCAACGAAAGTGCCCCCTACTGATACAAAAGTAGAACAAGGATATGTTGTTGTAATGGAAGTAAAGAAGCCCTATTCTATGTCTCCCTCTATAGAGAAGATACTTCAGGAGAATGAAGTCAAGGTTAAGGAACCTCAAAATGTAGAATAGCCTACAAAGGAGGGAGATGAGGGAGAAAAGGAGATTGAGCTCGAAGACCCTAAAATTTTAGGCAAAGATGGAGGGACAAAGCACTCTCCATTTGATGCAAGGGCTAGACAACCTCATAAGGAATAAGTAGTCCCTATTGTGCAGCAAGTTGCTATAGAGGAAAAAGAGGCTCAATAGCCTTAATCCCTTATACCTCAAGAGTATTAGAAGCCTGATTCCCATGTACCCTAGGAAGCACCAGTTGCACTAACATACCCTAGGGTATAACAAATTTGTTTTGATTCCCAATGCCTTATAGTTTTTTGTTTTGATCTCAGCTTAATTTGTTGTACCCAGAGCAAGAGTTGTCGATTTGAAGGCATTGGGCATTGAATCTAATAAGGAATTAGAGCTAGATTCTAATGAAGAATGGGAGGTAGAAAAAAATCTATTTTCTACCCAAAAATAGAAATTTGAGGAGCTTAAGGAGGAAA
>JAQPPZ010007615.1:0-94772 GCA_028583015.1 Wollemia nobilis | reverse complement strand
TGTGGCTCTTTAAAACTTAAATCTTCAACACTCAAAGCCAAAACAATGAAAACACAAAACCAAATAAAGCAAGTATAACAAGAGAACATCACACAACACAATATGTATCGAGGTTCACCAATTTGGCTAAATCCTCAAAAATAACTATTTGGACTCCCATAAAAATCCAACCTTTGCAAAGCACCAAATTTATAATCAATTTACCAACACCTACTGGAATGAGCACCAACCCCTGATTTATCCGCACCAACAGAAAGGAGCACCACCTCCTCTACCAAGAACCCACTTGATTTTGATATTGATAATAAAATGACATATATGAATTTCTTCACTGAAACCATAACCCTCTATGGTTTGTAAGCTCAAAATCTAAAATTTTCTATTTCACCCAGTATAACATCCCTCTCTCTGCATTACTCAGATTTTGAATCTTCTCTTCTCACAAAAAATTGATTGTTCTCTTAGCTTGTTCTACCAATTGCTAAACTCTTTCTAGGTATTGTGCAGCACTTTATCTGTGAACTCCTCTCAAAATTTCAGCCAAAATGGATATCATATGATAAATTTATGCCTAAAATACTGAAGTGACATTTTTCACCACTCTCCAAAAATCACGGATTTTCACTCTTTATTTTTCTCCACACACACTTCTCTCTTCACAAAATAAAATCCCCTCTTTTTAATAAAATACCTTGTCACTTAAAAATAACCCACTTTCATTCTTTTTCCCTTTTCAATTTTAAAAATATGTTCTTTAATGAAGATTCTTAAAACAATATAACTTCATTTTTTTTATTTTGAGAAGGCATTTCGTCAAACACGTCACATGCAAATAATTGACACCTTACTCGTTCTCTTACTTCGGAGCCATGTGACACCTCAAAATAAAAACTAAATATGATCTATTTGATGCCTTTGAAGGTGTAACAACACTAAAACCAAAACTCTGGCGACTATGCAAGGTCGAAATGACCAACTAAAGGATTTTGCACAAGTGGAACAAATTGACATAAAAGTGACCTGTACCATTTTTACAACAATCATAACTCTCACCTCGTAACTCTGTTTTCTCTGAAATTTGAAACATAGAATATTTGTAATTATGAATACATCCAGTCTAAATTTCACTACATAACTCCTTATGGTTCACCTATACCGCCTCAATGAAAATGTTGCTGACACACTTTTTCCAAAAAGAGCGTTTTTGTGATAGTATTGCAATACTTTTAAAATTCACCTCATTTCTTAGTTTTAGTGGAAATTTTGAAAACATGTTATTGAATATAAAAACCACCTCCAGTTAAAATTTTGCTATCAAATTATTCTTGGTTTGCTCGCAGTGCTTCTGACAAAACTGCCCTTTTTTGGCCTGTACAACCACTTGCCAAATCATCCGCCAAGATACCAGAAACATCACCGATCAATCCAAACACTATGATGACACCTCCAAAACTATTATGGACTATTTAATGACATGATATAATGTTTCAAACTAATCCATCCTATCCAACTGCGCCCATGATGACTTTTGTAATTTTTTGACAATTTTTTCAACTTTTGCAAATTTGCATGAACAACATGTAACAACTTCATCCGAACATAAAAGACATCCTCATAAGCATTTAAAATCATTGCACATACTCAGAAAAACCTCTGAAAAACTATCCACTGCATCAACCTTTCCATATGAGTGTGTTGACAACAATGACAATACTATCGTTGCACCTTGCTCAACAATATCCCCCTTTGGAATTGTTAGTAACACATTCACAATTTCCTGTAACTATTCTCCCCCTTTGAAAACAAGAGTAAAGGGCTGCTACAAACTCCCACTGAGTCCATACACAATATTCTTAGGAAAAAATTATTACACTTATCAAAAATCACAAACATGTGCAAAAAGATAAAAAAATACACAAATGCTCCCCCTGAGAATGTGGCCCCAATAGCTAGTCAATTCTTGGGAAGTGTGACCACTCCCAATTTCTTGTGAAGGTACTCAAATACTTCCTTGGTAAATTGTTTGGTGAAGATATCCACTACTTTCTCTATTTTTGGAACAAAATCCAACTTAACCTCACCTTCCACAACTTTCTCCTTCAAAAAATGATACCGGATAGCAATATATTTTGTGTGAGAATGCATAACCAGATTCTTTGAGATGTTAATGGCACTAGTGTTATCATACTTAACTAAAATCGGCTCACTAAAATTAATACCATGATCCTAAAATCATGCTACCATGCATACTGCCTACAAAATATCTGGTTTGGTAGTTGTCAAGTATAGTAAGCTCCCAATCATAGATCTATACATAGTTTGATCAACATGTGGAGATTTGTCATCCTTGCTCAACTTGCAACCTATCATCATGGGAGTGCTAACTGGATTACAATCCTCCATTATGAAAATTTTCAGCATCTCTTTCACATATTTAATTTGAGAAATAAATATGCCCTTCTCCTTTTTATTAAATTGCAATCCAAGGAAATACGAAATTTCACCAATCATTGACATTTCAAATTCTTTCTGTATATTATTTGCTAAATATTTACACAACTCATCTTTGCTGCTACCAAATATGATATCATCTACGTATACAACAAGAACAATATGATGACCATTTTCTATTTTGACATACAAATTACTATCCACCATACCTTTATTGAACCCTTACTGAGTAATATAATTGTCTAGCCTTGCATACCATGCTCGGGATGCTTGTTTTAAGCCATATAATGCTTTCTTCAACTTGCAAACAAAGTTGGGATCATCACTAAGCTAGAAACCATCTGGTTGCTCAAGATAAACCTCTTATTCAAGTTTCCCATTCAAAAATATTGATTTCACATCCATTTGATAAACTTTGAAATTCTTGTAAACTGCTAAATCCAAAAATATTCTAATTGCCTCTAGTCTGGCCACAGGTGTAAAATTTTCCTCAAAGTCAATACCTTCAACTTGTGCATATCCTTTGCATACCAATATTACTTTGTTCTTGACTACCTGTCCATATTCATTCAATTTGTTTTGAAAGACCCATTTAGTACAGATTACATTTTTATTTGCTGGTCTTGGTACTAACTCCCAAGTCTTGTTTTTCTCGATCTGATCTAATTCTTCATTTATTTCCTTTACCCAAATTTCATCTTTGCTTGCATCAACAACATTTTTGGGCTCAATTTTGGATAATAAAGAGTAGTTACTACTATTCTTCTTCTTGTCTGAACACCAACTGTGGGGTCTCTAATTATTTTCTCTCTAGGATGATCTTTTTGCCAGCTGCCTATTTTGAATTTCTTGTTTTCTTTCACTTTTGAATCACTGTTTGAATCCTCTGAGTCAATTTTTGGTTTCTTTTCCATTTCTTTTTGCTCATCTCCTTCAATGACCTCTTCATAAATTGGGTAGTTCTCTTCATAGCTAATTACTCGTTCCCTTCCTTCATCAACTTTAACATCGACACTATCCACAATTTTCCTTAGCCTCTTGTTGTAGCATTTGTAAGCTTTGCTTTTTGATGAATAGCCAAGAAAAATACCTTCATCCACTCTATATTCAAACTTACCAAGGTTTTCTTTAGTTATTTTGATGTAACACTTGCTGCCAAAAACTTTAAAGTATCTTGTTGTTGCCTTTTTACCAAACCACAACTCATAAGGAGTTTTGCTTTCATGCATCCTCAACATGCACATATTTTTGGATGTATACCGTAGTATGGACTGCCTCTTTTCAAAATTTATTTGCTACTTTACTCTCAGTCAACATAGTCCATGCCATTTCTTGCACTATCCTATTATTTATTTCTACCACATCATTCTGTTGAGGTGTCCTGGATGCTGAAAATTGTCTCCTAATACCATATTTTTCACAATACTCTGTGAAATACTCTGAAATGAACTCTCCTCCTCTGTCTTACCTTAAACATTTAATCATTTTTACCTTTTGGATTCTCAACTTGTTTTTTAAAACCTTGAACATCTCAAAAGCTTCTAATTTATGCTTCAAAAATAGTACCCATGTCATCCTGGAATACTCATCTATACACAACATGAAATATTTTTTATCGTTTATCCTTTGCATTCTCATGGGTCCACATAAATAATTATATACTAGTTCCAAAGGTTTGCTTGTGTAGTACTCTTTTGTTTTAAATGAGAATCTAGTTTGATTTCCCTTTTGACATGAAGCACAAATGCTATTTTATGGTTTGCCAATGGTGGGAATATCTCTCACTGCTTTCTTTGAGTTGATTTTTACTAGATTGTCAAAATTGATATGACCGAGCCTCTTGTGCCACAACCAATTCTCTTCTTCCTATCCAATCAAGAAAGCTCCTTCTAAAGTATATGAGAGAGTGTATAGGTTGCCAGGATGTCCTTGATCCAGTTGCTATCAACTTCCCATTGTTTACCTTTCTGACTTCATAAACTTGCTTCTTAAAGATCACTTCATAACCTCTATCACAAATCTGACTTACGCTCAACAAGTTATGCTTCAGACCAACCACAAACAAGACTTATTTTGACCTGATTTTTCAATCACTAATCTTAACTAAACCTCTACCAACTATCTTAGCTCCATCATTGTTTCCAAACTTTACTGAACCACCTTCATATTGCTACAACTTCTCAAATTTTTGTTTATCACCTGTCATATGACTGGGAGCATCCACAATCAAGTATCCATGGTGCGGATTTATTCTGTGCTTTAAATGTCTTGTGTATGATCAAGGATTCCTTTTCTTCATTAGGTCACTCTTTTTCTTTCCACTCAGGTTTGATTACAATTTTGGGCTCTTATTTTGGCTTTTCTTTTTTAGTAGCTTGTGCATGTTTTTTGGGAAATTTTCTATTTTTTCTTATTCCATTTGGCCAAAATTTTCTTCCCTAAAATTGATTTAATGTAAATGTACTTCTATAATTTCTTGCAATATGCCCAAAATTATAACAGTTATAACATTCTACTGCATAATCCATCAAAGGTGAAAAATCATTTCTATTGATAAAATTCCTTGGTCCTACATTATACTTGCAACCTAAGATCTTATGTCCATAACCATTGCATTTAAAATAGTAACCAGAAAAGAGATGATTGAACCTGGGTGGTGGTCTTTGCCATGTTGTCGTAGGAGCCATAAATCTTCTTCTTCTTTGATGTGTGACATTGGCAAAGCCATCATTGTCAATTCTCCTTTCGTTCCTTGCATTATTGATTTCTTTTGCATGATTCATTTTTGCTTGATCAACCTATTTCTTCTCTTCATTATTTGTGGATTCTTCATTTATGGCATTTGATCCATTTGACGATTCTCCTTCATAAAAATCTAAACCAAATTTGATGCTTGTAGTCTTTTGGTTATTTATGATCTTATCTAGCTTCATAGAACTTTCTTCACGTTTGTGATAACAACTAATTTTCTAATTCATCTCTTCTAGTTGCATTCTTAAACCAACAATATCTTCTTCTAGCTTATTACAATAATCTATTTTCATGGTTATTTGCACTTCGAGATATTTAGATATTTTCTTGGATTCTTCTATCTATACTTTCAAATTTGTTATGATTTCATTTGCATCCTCAAGTTTTCTTGAAATTTTCTTATTCTTTTTTATTTCTATATTCAATTCATCTAGAGCTGCAATTAGTTCCTCTTCCAAATTCACTTCTGCATCAATTTCTTCTTCATCACATTCTTTTTCTTTTTCTAGTTTTTCTTCTTTGAGTGCCATGAAAAGAGCTTCACCTATTTCCTTTTCAGAATCATCACTAGAGCTATCTTATGATGAACTGACATTCTTGGAGATAAAACTTTTCTTCTTGAAGTTGCATTTTTTGAAATTTGTTTTTTGTTCTTCCAGTCACTTTTTTCTTCGTGTGATCCTTCATCACTTCTATTCTTCTCATTAAGTGGACATTTAGCTACAAAATGGCCAATGCCTCCATAGTTGAAACATTTAAACGGTAACTTTCCCCTGTATTTTCCTTTTCCCCTTTTTAGTTTTTGAACAAAGTTTGCTTCCATTTCATCTGATGTATCTTCTTCTTTAGATTCTTGTTTTTCTTTCATATTTTTATGGGCTTTAAATGCAAATTCTCTATCTATCGGTTTAGATTTTCCTATTCTCATATCATATGCAATCAAAGAACCATGCATCTCATCCATACTAAAATAATTTAGATCTTTAGCTTCTTATATAGCTAAAACTTTAGAATCAAATCTTTGGGGAAGGGATCTTAATACCTTTTTCACGATGATAGAATATTTTATTTCCTCATTGAGTCCTCTAATCGCATTAATGACTTCATTAACTCTCAACATATATGCCTCTATATTTTCATCATCATTCATATTTAATACTTTGAATTGAGCTCGATGTGTTTGTAACTTGACCTCCTTGATATTAACGTCTCCTTCATGAATGCTCTTCAGTTTATCCCATATTTCCTTTGTCGTTTTACAACCCATAATATTTACCAGTTCGTTTTCCACTAACCCACACATGATAGCATTCTTTGCTTTTGAGTCATTATAAAATAGTTTCTTATCGACGACATTGGTTGGAGAAGTGGTGGGTATTGTGTATCCACTATTTACTAAATCTCAAATTTCGTATCCCAAAGCACAAAGATATGTTTGCATCTTGAGTATTCAAAATGTGTAATTAGTTCCATCAAATAATGGTGCTTTGTTTGATGAAAAACCTTCACAACCTGCCATTATGTTACTTCTAAGATCACCCTAGCCGGTTAAGCTTGTTTAGGAACCTCACTCTGATACCAATTTTTAGTCTCACAATGACACTGAGAGGGGTGGTGAATCAGTTAAATATTCAACACTCAAAGCTAAAACAATGAAAACATAAAACCAAATAAAGTAAGTATAACAAGAGAACATCACACAACACAAGATGTATTGAGGTTCACCGATTTGGCTACATCCCCAAAAATAATTGTTTGGAATTCCATCCAAATCTAGCCTTTGCAAAGCACCAAATTTACAATCAATTTACCAATACCCACTAGAAGGAGCACCAACCCCTGATTTATCTACACCAATAGAAATGAGCACCAACCCCTGATTTATCTACACCAACAAAAATGAGAACCAACCCCTCTACCAAGCACCCACTTGATTTTGATATTGATAATAAAATGACATATATGAATTTCTTCACTAAAACCAGAACCCTCTATGGTTTGTAAGCTCAAAATCTAAAAATTTCTATTTCACCTAGTATAACATCCCTCTCTCTGCATTACTCAGAATTTGAATCTTCTCTTCTCACAAAAAAAACTTATTTTTCTCTTAGCTCGTTTCACTAATTTCTATACGCTTTTTGGGTATTTTGCAACACTTTTTCTGCGATCTCCTCTCAAAATTTTAGCCAAAATAGATATCATATGAGAAATTTATGCCCAAAATAATGAAGTGACATTTTTCACCACTCCAAAAATCATGATTTTTCACTCTTTATTTTTCTCCACACACACTTCTCTCTTCACAAAATAAATTCCTATATTTTGAATAAAATCCCTTGTCAATTAAAAATCACACACTTGCATTCTTTTTCCCTTTTCAATTTTAAAAATATTTTCTATAATGAAGCTTCTTAAAACAATATAACTTCCTTTTTTTTATTTTTGAGAAGGCATTTCGTCAAACACGTCACATACAAAGAATTGACACCACGTGACACCTCAAACCAAAAATGAAAGATGCTCTATTTGATGCCTTGAAGGTGTAACAACACTGAAACCAAAACTCTAGCGACTCTACAAGGTCGAAATGGCCAACTAAAGGATTTTGCACAAGTGGAACAAATTGACATAAAAGTGACCTATGTCGTTTTTGCAACAATCATAACACTCACCTCGTAACTCTGTTGTCTTTTAAATTTGAAACGTAGAATATATATAATGCTGAATACATCCAGTCTAAATATCATTGCATAAATCCTTACGGTTTTCCTGTACCACCTCCACAAAAACTACTATTGACACACTTTTTCCAAAAAGAGCATTTTTGTGATAGTCTTGAAACACTTGTAACATTCACCTTATTTCTCTTTTTTGGTGGAAATTTGGAACACATGTTTTTGAATATAACTACCACCTCTAGTTTGAATTTTACTATCAAATTATTCTCGGTTTGCTTGTAGTGATTTTGAAAAAACTGCCATTTTTGGCTTGTACAACCACTTGCCAAATCATACGCCAAGATACCGAAAAAACCACCGATCAATCCAAACACTGTGCTGACACCTCCAATGTTGTTCTAGACTATTTCCTAACATTTTGACATGTTCCAAACTGATCCATCCTATCCAAATGCGCCCATGATGACTTTTGTAATTTTTTGACAACTTCTTGATGATTTTTTTCAACATTTACAAATTTGCACGAACAACCTGTAACAACTTCACTCGAACATCAAAAACATCCTCATAAGCATTGAACATAACTTTACATACTTTGAAAAACTTCTGAACAAATTTCCACTACATCAAACTCTCCATATGCATTTGTTGACAACAATGACAATTTTATTTATGCACCTTGCTCAACATGTCTTCTAGAGGATAAAGACGATGATTTTATGGAGGTGGCACAATTTAAAGAAAATATTATATTTCATTTTTACATTAAAATATTTAAAAATTAGTCATAGGATACTCCCTCAACATCATTAACTATCTCAGGCACAACAATATTAGTCCCTCGTGGAGATTCAATGACTATATTGAAGGAGCTAGGACACTAATTCTTGAAATGCAAGAAGTCACCTTCCAACATGGTTACTGAGAATATAAAAAGGCTGTGGACAAGCTTGCTAATATCAAAGTTTACACGGTTAATATTCAAACCTAGAATGATGACATTCATGAGGATATCTGAGCCATTGTAGACTAGGAAAATTATAAAGGAAGCAATAATACTAGTCATCCTCAGTATGATGTCCTTTAGGATTTTCATCCTTTGCCTCATGAGTAACATAAGGGGGATAGCCATGTGTACCGTGAACATCCATAATTAGTGCCAAAAGTGTGACCTCCTCAACACATATGTGAAGAGTGGGGCCCAGGTGTCCATCCACATCATCCAATGTTGCCACCAAAAGATCATCCAACTATCCTACCATCGAAAGGTTACCTTTATATGGTCTTTCATTATTGGAATGTGTGCTAACGAGTGTTTTAAATACTAGAAATCCATGTCAAAAGTGTTTAGGTACCAAAATAACATGTTGATTCCCAATAGTAGAAGGTTTTTTGGAGGTCTCCACCATAATCACACCATATGCTCATTATGGCATTAGAAACACAATATCCTTGGGCCACGTAACCTCCAATTCCATCGCAAAACTATAGCTCGAGGAATTTTTATCACCACCAACCACGGGCTTAGGACGTGGCATTGCAAGTTGAAGGGAAACATCATGACCATCAGCCATCTCAATATGGCACCCTAGATTCTGATGTTCACAACCTCGAGAAATCATGGAGACACAATCGATATTTCTAGAAAATCTCGTTCGAGCTCCAATGCAATTTTTGTCAAGAATCACACCATCTTCGATCCACATAACCTCCAATCCCAAAGAAAAACTATAGTCTAAGAAATTTTTATCACCACCAACCATGAACTTAGGACATGACACTTCAAGAGTAAGGGAAAAGTGACCAACGAGCATCTCAATATGGCACCCCATATTCTAAAGCTCTCAATATCAAGATATCATAGAGGGACAAGTGATATTTCTTGTAACTCCTATTCAAGTTCCAATATTTTTTTTGTCAATATTGTTTTGCCTAACCTTCCCAATATCCTCGATCAATGTCCTTGTTCAAGCAACTAGGCCCTTCACATGTGTGAGCCACTCTCTCTTATATTTCTCTCTAGCTTGGTCATGATTTATTTTGTCATCCTATGGATTTCATGGCATTTTACGTAAGTCACCTTCCATTTATACACCTTTGCTCATCCCCGTCTTACCATAGCCTCCTATTTTGTCTCCATTTGCTCACATAGTCTGGTGTCTTTATCGCTCATCCTACTTTTTCCTGTCCACTGCCACACTAATCTCCATAACCTATCCACCATGCCTTTCATTGAACCTAGCTCCTTTTTTCGTGACCCCATGGTGGAGAAAATCCTTAAGGAACACCATTTCTTCCCTTTCCTCCATTTTTTTTCTAGAGATGAGCTAGAAATTACTCTAGCCTTTCTGGAGACTTGGGACAATGGTGTTGTCACTATTCATGGTAGAATTTTTATGGTAGACCTCCATATTTTAGCTAAAATTTTTGGGTAGAATCCCAAAGGGCGCTCTATCCATAGGCACAAACATAATTGGGAGGTTGAACTCAAGGAGTTCAAGGAGAATGAGAAAATCCTCAAAAATGCTAAGAACCCTAGTATCTTAAAAAGTGACCTGAATACCCCTTGGGACGATGTGATGAAACCAATTATGGAATTCATCACTGTTGATGACCCCGATAAATCCCTCAACACCTACCATTTGGCCTTTGTTAATCATTTTCATGATATCAACCCCCTTAGTATCCCCCAATTCTTCCTCAAATCCATTAATTTCTCGATCAATTCCTACAGAAACAAAAAGATCCATGTCATTCCTCTCCATCAGGGCCTCTTCAAGGTCATTTATACCCATGTCCTAGCCAACAGACCCAATCCCAACCCAAACATCCCCAACCCTGCTAAATTTGTAGGGTATTCTACCCACCTTTGCCTTGCAAAAAAAATAGGAAGGCCATTGAAGTTGTTACGGACCTAAGGGTAAGGAAGAGCATTAGTTTCGAAAGCACAAAAGAACTTGTGAGGAACTATGCCCGTCTCTAAAATATGGAATCTAAGTGCTAAGTAATTAAAATAAAAAATGAGGAGACTAAAGATGAGATAAAGAACCTCAAGGAATTCATTATTTATTTGACTACCGCCATGATGAATGCTATGGTCAACTTGATGATTGACATTCGATAAGGACTACATCAGCTATTTTTTGGGGGTCAGAGTAGTTAGGTTATTGATGGTGGGTATGAATATGAGAAGGAGATAGTAGTCAAATAAGAGCCCAAGGAAGTTGATTAGGATAACACCAAGGACGAGGAAAGGATTTTGGTTGAGGACTACTTTCCTCAATTCCTTAGTTTTTGCTTCTAAGGCTATGTTGCATGGAGCCTATTCCTCTTCTCTCTGTTGTTCTTCCCCTTTTCTTGTGGCTACCCTGTGTGGAGCCTATTCCTTTTTGCATTACAAGATTTTTGTCTTAGGTTATATTCTTAACTTTTGTGTCCTTAATTCTAAGGCTACGTCCTCAGTTTTGGCTTCTTCTATTTTAAGGTCTATGGTTTGTCCCTATTGCTTTTTGTTTTGCTCATAGCAAGCTATGCTGGTTTTGAATCTTTGTTTCAAGAACCTTAAAACCCGTTTTAGTAATCGAATATTTTAATTTACCCAAAAAAAATTAAAAATAACAAAGATCCAAATTGCAGAAAATTAGATTTTATTTAGTGTGACTTTTGTGCTTCACAGGTGGTATATTTATATAATATAAATTTATGAATGAAACTTATTATAGATGTCTCACTCAAATATTTTATTAATTATGCAAAATAATTTTATACTACATTCTTTAATTTAATCATAAATGAGTGTTGAATCCAATAAATAATGATATAATAATAAAATAGACATTAATATTCCTATATAAGCCTTGTTAAATTAATAAAATATTCATTAAGGATTTGATCCTTATTATTGGTATTAGAGCAGGAAAATCAATCCCTATGAGGGGGAATTTCTTTCCCTTCCACAAAATTTGCAAAATATGGGACCTTTGAACATGTCCACCAAAACACAACCTAGTGAGATAGATCAATATCCCCGTTTCATCATGTTTGGCAGTAAGCATGTCAACCATCAAGCATAATGGTAAACAATGTTAGATCAGATTTATGCGGTGATATATGCAAATATATAACACTATGTGTCATGTGTGATTTATTCTCATGTGGTGTGAGTTAGATCTTGTAATGACTACCACTTTTGGCATAAGGAAGATTTATTGTTTGGATCACAAATGCTATAGGAGACTTTTTGTTATGGGATTATTGGTTTATATCCCACATTTGTGGGAGAATGGTGCATCTATTTTTATAAGGATTATGAAGACAAATTTTAACCAGACAACCACTATGGATAGCAACTTCTTTGTTCGAATACATGCATTGTGGGTGGCCTAGGTTATATTTTAGTTGACCATAAATATTAATCAACAAATGATTGTTGCATGTGAGGTAGACCACTGGCACTATTCGAAGGAACATATTTTCTCAGATGGTCCACAATTTTAATTTTTTATTTGAAAATTTAAAATTGGACTAATCAAAATCACCTTTTTAATTAATTAATTATTGTCAAATAATTAACTAATTTTCCCTTCCTTGTTTTAAAGGTACATAATAAAGTCGTTTTGTATGATTTTTTAGCATTTTTATCCACTTATCATTGTGTATTTGGAGGAATGATTTCTCTTTTTCATTCCCCCATTTGGGGCTTTCAAACATTTGACTTAAGGTGTATTCAATCCTAACATAAACTTTGTTTTGGCTACAAGCCATATGTATGCTTTTACACATATTTATCCACTTGCAATTATGTATTTTTTAATATGATCCATTGGATATTTGAGGAGTTCAATTTCATTTACTCATATTTAGGATTTGAAAAAAATTCATAGAATAGTAATGGAGTGTAACTCAGTGGTACTCAACACTCCATCCTCTTTTTTACTTCAACTATCTCCCATTTTGGTATTCGTACTCCCTCGGTAAGAGTTGAAGTCACTATTGTGACCTTTGGAATGCATCACCACAATTCATATCTTTTTTCTTATGCTTTTTCCTCTCTTTGTTGCAAATTTTTCCATAGTTATTCAATAACAATGTTTTGTGAAGACGATTGAAGATAATTACTACCTTTGTAGCAGTAGTAATCCCTTCTCTATTTTTGGGGGGTAATTGCATTCTTTTGAGTAGTGTCTTCAGCTAATGTATGATTTAGGACGATTGTATACTCCTTATTTTTTAGCAAAACTTTCCATAGGGCTCTCACTTCTTCTTCACCTACGAGGATTTTCATTTTGGAATTTTTTTTTAATCTATCCCACTTTTATTTTAAAAGCATTGCAGTCCATTGCTTCTTCTTCACCTATGAGAATTGTCATTTTGGGTATTTGTATTTAACCACTTACAACTGTAGATTTTTTAATATGATCCATTGGATCTTTGAGGGGTTCAATTTATTTTACCCCTCCCATTTGGGATTTCAAAAACTTTCATATAATAGTAATGAATTGTAACTTTATGGTACTCAACACTCCATCCTCTTGTTTATGTCCACTATCTCCCATTTCAGTATTCTTACTCCCTTATTAGGATTTTAATTCATTGTTGTGACCTTTCGAAGACATCACCATAATTCATACATTTTTTCTTGTGCATTTTCCTTTATTTGTTGCAAATTTTTCCATAGTGATTCAATAGCAATATTTTGTTAATATGGTTGAAGATAATGACTACCTTTGTAGTAGTAGTGATCTCTATTTTTTTGGGGCAATTGCTTTCTATTGAGTAGATTCTTTAGCTAGTGTATGATTCAGGATGATTGTATACTCTTTATATTTTAGAAAAACTTTTCATAGGGCTCTCTCTTCTTCTTCACCTATGAGGGTTGTCATTTTGGGTATTTGTATTTGATATCTCCCACTTTTCTTGTAAAAGCATTGGATTCCATTGCTTCTTAGGTGGGGACAAATTATAAGGGTTAGCTTAGGGATTATTTCATTATTTATTATCCTAGGCATAAATGTGAGCTTGAACTTAGCTCATATGGGTTTTTATTGAACCTATGTTAAATTTAGTCTATGCTCAATTTAAGTTCAATTAAGATATTCTAATCTTCTAGTAAGATGTTGCAAATATTGTAAAATAGGCATTAATATAACTATATAAACCTTGTTAAATTAATAAAATATTCATTAAGGATTTGATCCTTATTAACATAGTTGTTATTTCAAGTTCCATATGATTCCGAGTAAGTGAGAAGAATTTTAGGAGAATTTTACCTTTATTGTTTTCAAAAACACCATCTCCACTAGCTATCCCGAGGTTTCCTTTAGAAGCACCATTAAAATAAATTTTGATAAATCCAATTTATGGATATTTCTATTTTATCCTAGATGAAAGTAGACCCTTCAACTCAATTTCATTATCATAAATGAATCTTCCATGTATAATCAGATCTTGTAACTAATTTTTTACCACTTTTTTTCCACGCTTGAGTCTTATGATGAGCATAATTTATAAAATAGTTCCAAAATTTGGTATGATTTTGAGATTTACTTTTAAAAATTATATTATTTCTTTCAATCCACGAGTTCAAATAAATAATGGTAGGGATAATCCTCTATAGAGTACATAATGCTTTAGCATTGAAATGATTAATCCAAAACTCAATAAAATATTTTAATATTAATGGATCTACCCAATATATTTTCATATTTTAAAAGAAGTAAACCCAAATGGTGTGATCAAAGGGACAATGAAGAAATAAATTATTTTATGCTTTTAAATCCTTCTCAAAAAAGTCACATCTCAAAGGTCCATGATATGCTCTTCTTTATAGAATCCCTCCTATAATAATATTACTTTGAACTACTAACCAAAGGAATGTTGAAGCCTCCAAAAGTGCTTCTAGTGACAAAAAAATATTCTAAGAAAAATATTTGAAAGAAAAAAATTTTGATTGCTCTAAATCATCATATACCATGTTGATCGAGTATCTACCATCTATTAAAATATTCTAAAGTAACTAGTCCTTTGTGTTAAAATTGACAACTAAATATCTTCAAGCATCTTTTGAAGTTCATCTATAATTTGTTTGATTTCCTCTCCTTCAATCATATTACTAATAGAAATCACTTATTTAGAGTTTTTCATCATATTAATATTGCCTTTGACATTTGGATCTTTACAAGCTAGGCATGTCTAATTTAATTATTTTCATTTTGAGTTGGAGGTGAGGTAATAATACTTCAACCAAGCAATAGACCAAAAATTTGCATAATTATCCTCATTCACTAACCTTGTAACACATATTTTGATCAACTACAAATTATATAGTATGAAGTTCCATGTTGATGATCCTATGGGTAGGATTCTTTTCCTAAATAATTTTATTGAATCAAGAGAACCTACATATTTTGGAAGTACTATGTTTGCCCAATTGTTTTTCTTGATATCTGAATGATCTATAGCTAAGATCTGTCTATAAAAATAAAGTCATAAATCTATAATTTTTTCATTGTGCTCCTCCAATATATTTTCCTTTGCAAACCCTATTACACTTACAAAGAGGAAACCTAAATTTTTCATCTCATCCTTTTCATTGAAAGTATCTTTAAATTTTATCTAATTTTATATGGAGATACTAAATTTAATTTAATAATAATAGTAAATGTAATAACATAATTTATCATAGTTAATATATTTAAAAGAACAAGTTTTCATTATTATTTTTAATTTAAATAAATTTAAATATAATTGTAATTATTATATATTTTTTATATTATATTGAAATATACATTTTTAAATTGTTTGAAGGTATGATTTGATTTTTTTTGTGAAAAACCCCTTGTGGGGCTGCCTTGGTTTGAGATACCATGACCAGGGGATTCTAAACCATCAAAGTCACCCGGGAGTTACACCCAACCCTGCCCGCACCAACATTATCAATTGGATTTTGTGTACCCAATTCAACTTTTTGTTAGGGTGGAGATTCGAACCTGGGACCTCCCTTGGAGGATTACCCTCTCCTCTCCAACTCACCTACAACACCTGGGTGGTATTATTTAATTAAATATAAGGTATTGTTTGTTATAATTTTATTTATGGATAACATTTTAAGTTGTATATTATTATTTTAAAGGTGGTTCATAAAATTGAATTTAACCATAAACTTATTTTAAATTTTAGGCACATGCACTATTGCTACTAAAAGTGGGATGTTTTACCCAGGTGTTGTAGGTGAGTTGGAGAGGAGAGGGAAATCCTCCAAGGGAGGTCCCAGGTTCAAATATCCACCCTACCAAAAAAAATTGAATTGGGTATCCAAAATCCAATTGATAATGTTGGTGTGGGCAGGGTCGAGTGTGACTCCCGAATGACTTTGACGGTGTAGAAACTCTTGTTCATGGTCTCTCAAACCAAGGCAGCCCCGCAAGAGGTTTTTTGCTTTAAAAAAAAAAAGTGGGATGTTTAAATATCAAATAGTTTTGATCTAGGGAGCTAGGGTTTAACACAATAATGGTAAGTGTATGGGTTGATTGAGATGGAGTAGAGGAATTTTGCAATAGTGTCGGGACCATCATAAAGTGTGCATGCTAGTGACATATTTTCATCTAAAAATGATTGGAAGGAACATGATTTCCCAATACATATCAAAAATCATTTGTTAAATAACAATGGATGTTTGAAATGATGTGAAGTAAGGTCAGTTCTAGTGGTTCAACCAAAATAAGTGGTGGAAGATGTGGAGTGTTTAACTAAGCATGTGATTATTGGTAAGTTTATGGGTATTCAAATTTCTCTTCCCTTTGTGGAGTCTTGAGTTAGGAGGAATTGGAATCTTGACGGTGACGTGGAGGTGATGTTGAGTGTGAATAGTTATTTTATGGTGGTTTTCTCATCTTGCGGATTGTAACAAAGCATTTGAAGGGGGCCTATATTTTTGTAACCAAGCTAGACTCTTTCATAAAACTTGGCATGTGGGTTTCAACCCGTTAGAGGAGTGACCATGTTGTGTTCTAATATGGGTTTACCTCGAGTGGCTCCCATTGGAATTATATAGAAACGACATCTTGCATATGATTACCCTTCTTCTTAGGAAGTCGGTTGGACCATCACAAAATACATTGGATAAAAAGCTAATTTTTGTTACCTATATCTATGTCAAAATTGATTTAAACAATCCTATTCGATATTCTGTTAAAATATATTTTGGATCATCTACGTGGGTTCAACAACTTGACTATGAATCTCTTCTGTTTCATTCTTGGATCTATCATGAATACGACCACCTATAATGAAAATATATTATGTTTATCCTGCTCGTGGCCTCAATCCCTGGGCCCTCTTGATCTGTACAAAATATGGATAAAGAAAAAGTCCTTATAAAGGAAAGGGATCAGGATAAGGAAGGCTTTGTTCCTGTAAAATCCTAAAATAGAGGAAGAAGGGTAAAAAAATCCCTTAATAATAGCCAGCCAGGTTCTATGCTCAACCATTTTGAGATACTAGATGATCTTGATAAATGCATGGAGTTACCTGAAATGTTGCTACCTGATGTAGATACAATGGGGCTGAATCAAATGTCTCTTCTTGATGTGGAACCTAAGGAATCAGATCTAGTGGGCTTAAATGAAGAACAAATGACTTTGGCTCCAAGTACAGGTGATATGGTGGGCTCTATCCCTAGAAGGAAAACTAATTTAGAAAGTGGCATAGATATAGTTGGGCACTCTCCTAATTAGGCATTGATGCAATCATCCTTGGACTACAAAACTCGTACGGTGCTAGGATTCTAGTAGAAAATAATTGAAAAAGTTGCTTCAAATAAGAATATGAAGGTGATTCGAAAGAAAGACCATGATAAAATTAAGTTAATGGGGGATAATTTGGTGGAGTTAGGCTTGGTGATAGCATTGGACTTCCATATTTCTAATCCCTAGAAATGATTATCCTCTCATGGAATATAAGGGGGTTGAATAGCATACCCAAAAAAAAAAGGTTTTCATGATTTGATTCATGTACATTCTATAGATGTGGTGTTTATTTAGGAGACTAAATTGCCTACTAATAGTATGTTCAATATTGCTCCTAAATTGTGGAGAAGGGTCTAGTGTATTGGTGCACGTGGATATGCTCATGGTATTTCTTGTTTATGGGATCCAATTAAGATATCTCCTCTTACTTGGATTTCCTACAAATGTTCTATTTTGATGACCGAGCATTATAATGAATCTAGTGAAACCATCCTACTTACAAATGTGTATGATCTTGTTGATTACAATGGTAAAGTAAATTTTTGGGAGCACGTTGGCTTTGTGAGAAGTCTAGCTCCCTTATACCCATGGATTTTGGCTAGAGATTTCAATTCTATCACTTATCTAGAGGAGAAACATAGTGGAGTTGATCATATTGAGTTTTTTTCTTCTGTATTTAGTGCTCCTATCCAGATCCTGAACTTGGTTGACATCAAGCCAGATAATGGGATATTTACTTGGTATAATAAAATATGTGGGGAAGAGTCATCTAAGAGAGACTAGATAGGTTTTTGATCTTTAGTTTTTAAATTTTTAATAATAGAAGCTCTAGTTTTGTGATTTTGGAGGGTAGGGGATCTGATCATTGGCCCATCAAAATCTCTGCTCTTAAGTTTGGGCTAAATAAGGATCCTTCCTTTAATTTTCAACTTATGTGGCTTTGAGATCCTACGATTCATGATTTTATGTTAGGCTAGTGGAAAAATGGCAAACCTACTCATGGCACCAATATGTATTCCTTTATGAAGTGACTACAATTTGTTAAGCATAGATTGAAGAGGGAAGAATTTTTTTGGAAACAAAAATCTCGAGTGGATTGGCTTCAGGAAGGGGATAGGAACACGACCTTATTTTTTAACTTAGTTAAGGCTCACCATAATGGTAACCTAATTTCCTCTCTTGTGAATTCTCAAGGTGCCCTTCTCTCCTCTTTAATGAAGATTTCAAAAGAGCCTAAGAGGTATTTTTCCTCTCTCTTCAAGGAGGACTCCCTCTTAGATGATGAGGATGAAAAGCTTATTCTAAATTGTATTCCCTTGATTATTTCTAGAGATATGAATGAGCATTTTATGGGTCCAATTTTCCTTAAGGAGTTGGAAAATGATGTATTCAATATGAAAAATGGAAAGCCCCAGTCCCATATGGATTCTTGATTGAGTTTTATTAGGATTTTAGGAGTTAATAAATTTTGATCTTTTGGAGGTGGTCCATGAGTCCCAAAATAATAAAAAAGTGCTAAGGACCCTAAATGCTACCTTTGTGGTGCTTATTACCAAAAAAGAGGGAGTGAATTCTCTAGATATGTTCAAGCCTATTGCTCTCTACAATATTATGTATAAGATCATTACAAAAATTATTGCTGAGAGCCTAAATATATGGTTCATCAAAATCATGTGTGAAGAGCAAGGGGGGTTTGTTTCTGGAAAACAAATCCTAGATGGGGTTGTTATTTTTATGGAAGATATTCAATCGATGGAAACTTTTAAGGAGAAATATATGTTCATTAAGTTGGACATGACCAAAGCCTATGACTAGGTCAAATGGTTATTTCTTCAAAAATATTTTGCTACTTTTGGATTTGGGGAGGAATGGAATAGATGGGTGATGAGTTATTTTTCTTCTTCCTCATTATCTATTCTTGGTAATAATGAGTCATCAGAGCTATTTGAGGCCTCAAGTAGATTGAGGTAAGGATATCCTCTATATCCTCATTTGTTAATAATTATGGTGGAAGGGTTGGGAAGACTACTCAAGTATCAATTTAGGCATGGTCTCATTCACGTTTGGAAGTGGGATAGTAGTTTGCCATATCTTTACCAATTTCATTTTATTGATGATACAACTTTGTTGTGAGTTACCACTGGCAGGGAAGCTAGCAATATTAGATGGTCTCTTGACATATATCTTGGTGCTTCTAGGTGGTTGATTAGTAAGCAAAAGTCTTCTTATTATTCTTAAATAACCCTCATCTTATTCAAGTCGGGATTGCTATAATTCTAAGATTTTAGGTTGTGACTTCCCCCTTCATTTATTTTGGTATTTTAATTTTATCTCATCCTCTATAGGGATGTTCTTGGAAGTCTATGCTTTATACATTTAGAGGGAAGGTGAATCACTGGACTATCATATGGCTCTCCTTTGCGGGTAGAGTATTGCTTTTAAAATCTATTTTTAAAGCTTTTCCCATTTACAAGTTTTTTGCAAGAAAAACTCCCTCTTGTTTTATCAAGGACATGGATGCTTTGTCAAGATAGTTTTTGTAGTCCAGAAAATTTTCTCAATCTAAATGGAGTTTGTTTATGTGGGATTTTGTTTGTATACCGGTTCAAGAGGGAGGCCTTAGGTTGCAATAGGTGGCTCTTTCTGGGTAGGCTTTGGCTATGAAACTCTACTGGATATGGTGTACTTTGCAAGATCATATTTGGGCTAAAATATTATCTTGTAAGTACTTGAGAGGTATTTTTGAGGTTGAGATCCCTAGATTCAACTTGGTTGGAAAAGGTTTGGTTATCTGGGACACTCTAAAAAGAGGAGATACTTAAATTAAGTAGGGTTTGTGTTGGAATATTCAACATTATCCTAATTTCTAAAGTTTAGTATTTATTAATTATCATATTTATCTTTAATCTTGGTTGGTCATTGTTTGACCAAAGTCCAAGATTAACAAGTTTTTAGGACTAAGCTTCCAAGCTATTCACGTAGTGATATTTTTAGTGATTTTTTGGAGTGTATTATGGCTTCCAAAGCCTATAAAGCATGTAATTATTTCTTTGATTAATTAAAAATTGAGTTTCTCATTTGGTATCAGAGCGGGTTGAGTAATATTTCACTTCAAACATATTTACGTGGATAACCTCTACTTTGACCCTATTGAGATGGGCATCCTATAACAAAGGGAGAGGCGAAACCAGATGGATAAAGACTTGATGTAGATCTAGCTAGATCAGATTTAACACTCATGGGATCACACAATAGTATCCCTAGATGACATGCTAGATGCACTCTGTAGAGAGTGTATGTCTAGGTCAAATATATTACTAGAATATATCGATCTACATAGGATTTGATGTGGACTAATTGGGAAATCCCTTGGTGCATGGATCAAAACTATCTAATTTTTAGCCCATCTAGATGTGACTACTAGGGGGTAGACTTGATTGCATAGAGCACATGATAGATGATGGCTCATTGGTCCATCAACAAGCATGTGTATTGATCTGGTATCTAATGAGATAGATCTATACCTAGCCTAAGGAACTAATTTGCTATGATCCTTCTATAGGTGGATAGTCTGATATGGCTATTGGTCATGATCGACTAATAAAAGGACCTAAGATAGGATCATAATGGGGACATTACACCAATGATGCACTAACTCAAAATTAAAACCTAGGGTGAACATGTACACTGACCTTGGATGGGAAATCAACTTTCATTAGGGCACCTAACCAAGACAAGTGGATTTGTGACAATTTGTGGCCACCCTATGAGCTGATCTAGAATAACAACAAAACCTAGGATGGACAACATCTAGAACATAATAGAGATTCTAACATGAAGACTAAGAGACAACACGATGTGTCTGACCAGGATGCCATGATGCATGGTAGACTGGATGAGACTCTGTAATGCAATAGACTACATGGCCAGATCATACACCTAAATTGAAAGGGATGTGGGGGATACAAAGAACCAACTAAGGCTGATGTGGAGCTAGATGCAGCATGAGAGGACGTGTTAGAAAGGATCTAATAATGACACATGGACCCTAAGGTTTGGTTGATATAGATAATGCAAATAAAATTCTAGTGGCAAGGGACAAAAGGCTCGTAATGATTCATACACCCTAAGGTGGAAATTTAATCAATGGTGCTTTATTTTTTTTCAAAGTCATTAATGAGATGTCCCATGACTCATGTGGGACTAAATGCATTTTTTTTTGTGATATCTTCCTCTGTTTGGACCATGATATCTATTTCTACAACGTCGATCGGATTGGTTATCGTCTCTGAAGATCTCTGATAGAGTTGCCAAAAGGACCCTCCCTTAGTCTGATTGCAGCTCAAATCGTAGGCCCATATTTTTTAAAATATCTACACCATAAAAAGCATGGAAATGTGTAGTATTTAAGATGACAATTTGCAACTCGATGAGGAACATTCTTATGGATAACGACTTTCAACAATTCTTCATTTATGTCGAAAAATAATCTCTGATCATAGAAATACTTTAGATTATCGAGATAATCATAGGAGAATATCACAACCAATGCCTTGTGATATGAATGATATATTTGAAATAAATTATGTTTGTACATGTTTTTGTTTTCACCTCTATGGGTTTTTTACATTCTGCTAAGAGATAGCAGCTAATATTGTAGAAGAAACGGATCAAAAAATCATGTTTTAGCCTTGATAAATTTGTTTTTTTATGGGTTACAAAATATTTGTAGGTTGCAATGGTGATTTCACCATTTTGTGCATCTCCACCAGTGCTACTTCCTGCAAGTTCACTAGCAACAACGTATGCAGATAAATTTATCTATAGTTTATCACAATGATTATGGAAGAGGAAGTGCATCACTGTGACACTATTCCAAGACCTGTCTATGGTATCACGATCTCTGCCAAACTGTTGACGTGCTATAGGTGCACATAGTGTCACTAGATCATAATTTTAGAGATCTACTATCAAATTCGAGATCACCCATCGAATAATGCACAAAAGGAGAGCCAAATGCACATTCCATCGAGCGTAGGGATAGTTTTGCATTAAAGATCTATGGGTGTACTATGTTGCATATTAATGCCACTAATGAAGGAGCATAGAAGGCTCCATCCACCATAAGAAGGATATGTTATTTGTAATTTTTAGCCTTACTATTTTAATCCATTAATGGTGAAAGAGATGGATTTACAACACAATGAATGAGCACACCATGAAGCTCGATTTCCAGACGACCGATTGGTTGGATACGTTGCACCATAATATCAACTAATATATGTTATATTGATATCTTGCCCATTGATGGATCATTACACCAATCCACAATTTGATAGTAAATCCAAGGTCATGTGTCTACCATTGGAGCTTCTACTTGATAGCACTTTCATTCCGATTGACAAAATTTGTAGGAGTTCCTCAATTATGTATTTGATCAAATTGAGCAAATGAAGGTAATTTGTTGATGCTGGTGAGTAGTAGAGGTTCCTGGTCTGATCATGCAACTCTTATCTACATGGAAAGAATGATCCATCTGCAGAAAAACTACAATATTTCTTGCATGAACGTTCGACACCACGAGTAGACAACTACATCTTAGATGGTGGTATTGCAGGTGTTGTGTCACAAAGGTAATTCAAGAGAAATATGAGCATATTTAGGCTATGAACAACATTGAAGGATCATTTGATATTGGCAAAACACATAAGTGCTCCTGATCAAATACATTGTTGAACGTTCATGAAGCACGCATATAGGAAAACATGCAATAATCTGGTGATCATGGTTTTTTTTTCAAACCATATTGAGTGCAATAAAGCACGAGATCCTACAGTAAGCAAGTGTTGCACTTTGAAAACCATAGCAGATATTGACATATTGATTTACACAGATATGAGGTGGATTTACAGGTAATGAAACGTTGTTGTTATGTTGCTTGGTAAGTTGCAGGATCTTTAAAAGATGATTGCAGCCAAGTGTGTGGAGGATTTGTAGACTAATCAAGAGACAAAACATCAGATTACTGAAAGAGATTTGTTTTGTTTAATTTTGCTTAATGACCACCATATTTGAAGACTTGGAGGTTCCAAGTTTCAACTTAGAATATTATGCTTATTGGATCATAAGGATGAAAATCTTGTTTATGGCCAAATACCTTTGGATAATTGTAGAATAAGGATATGAAAAACCCACAACTTGGAGCATGCTTGAAGGAGAAAGAGGAGAGTGAAGAAGGAGCAACAATATCATAGTTTCTTGGCTCTAATGGATTTGAGGAGAGGCATGAAAGAGAAAAATTTTCCACTCATTGCAAAATATAGAACAATCCAAATGGCTTAGAGAGCATTACAAGATTATTATGGAGGATATATGTGTGTAGAAATATCCATAGAAAGGATGAGCCTTGCTTCTTTGAAGAAGTTTTTGAAGAGTCTTGTGGAGACTCATATGTAGATTTGTATTTTGAAGAAGACATGGATTATTTTTATGTGAATTCCTCCTTGAAGAGGAAGATATGTTTGAATAAGAGCCTTGTGAGGAAGAAAAATAATCCCTTCATGGATAATAGGATGAAAAGGAAAATAATCCTAGTACAACTCTAATTGGAGAGAGTCATGAAAAATATTATTGTGAGACCCCCATATCTAAATACATGTCTTGTACAAGCATGGAAAATTGTAATAGTCAATTATTTATTTTAGGAGGAAAAAAATATGAAAATAAATATTGTACTAATGAATTTTTTGTAGGTATGGCATGCTTGGAAAGCATTCCCATTGATGAAAAAGATGATGAATCTCACAAATTCAAAATATATTATGGAGAATGCATCTACAATTATTATTGAGGAGAATAAACAAGCAATTTTTATGGATGATCATTGTGTTGAAGACCATTCAATTGGAATGGAAGTGTGCTCTCTTGAAAGATAAAATGAAGATGTAAATATGGAAGCTCACTCATATGGAGTGAATGTTGTTTGTAAGGCTCTATTTATGTGGGATGTTGATCACCATGGTATTGTTGATAAAGAGGAAATGCAAACTATAAGTTGCATGCTCAATAGAGATCACTCATCAAGAGTGATAAATAGAGATGCTTCTTGTCCATCAGCCCAAGAAGTTTATGTGAAGAGATATTTTGTGAGTCTTGTTGGCATTTTTGCCACATTTTTTTGTTGTTGTTCATATAAAATAATGTACAAATTGTAAAGATACTCACTCCTCTATTTGTCCCTCCAAGCACCTCAAAAGAGATAATTAGTTAAAAAAAAAAGTCTCTACAAGTTTTGTGCCAAAGCAAAGTAAGTGAAAAATGTCGCGATATCGTGACATGTCGCATTTTCGTGACCTGTTGTGGCTTCGGGGCATCCGAAGAAAAAATAACAAAGTACAAAAATTATCGTGAAATCGTGACATGTCACATTTTCATGACCTATTGCAGTTTCACACTAGAAAGCAACAAAAGGGAACAGGGAAGGCAAAGTTGTCGTGAAATCATGACATGTCACATTTTCATGACATGTCGCATTTTATGGCAGGCAGTGGCAAGAAAACAAAGTGATAGGTGGATGTCACAATTTTGCGCAATGTAGTAGAAAAGGGGAGTGCCAAGGAAAAATGGCACGATTTCATGACATTTCGCAATATCGCGACCTGTCACATTTTTGTGACAGGAAATCGAGGAAGAAGCAAGATTGTACATAATGTCACAATTGCTCAACATGTCAAATTTTTGCAATAGAGGCAACAAAATTAAGGAGAAGAGAGGAAGATGTCATGATTTCATGACTTGTCACATTTTCACGACTTGGAGAAGCGAAGGAACAAAACAGAGGAAGATGTCGCGATTTCACGACTTGTCGCGTTTTCGTAGGGATAAAGAAGAAAAGTGCAAAGCGGAAAAGAATGTCACAATTTAATGACATATCATGGAAACAAAACAAGGTGGAGAAGAATGTCATGATTTCATGACATATCGTGGAAACAAAGCAAAACAAAGGAAACTGTCATGATTTCGTGACATGTCGTGATATCACGACCTGTCTTGTTTTCATGGTAAGAAAGCAAGGAAGGAGAAATATGGTATGGAATGTCACGATTTTGTGACATGTCACATTTTTGCGAAGGAGGTGACAAAAATTACAAGATAGAAACATGTCACAATTTCACAACTTGTCACATTTTTGCGGTGAGAAAGCGAAAAGGACAGTGCCAAATATGGAATGTCGTGAATCATGAATTGTCACATTTTCATGACAAGGAGCAGCGAAGGAGCCAAATGAAGGAAGATGTCATGATTTCGTGACATGTCATGAATATAAAACAAAATGAAGGGAGAATGTCGCAATTTCGTGACATGTCGTGATTTCATGACATGTCACATTTTCATGATAGAAGCGACAACAAAGGCCCAATAAAGTTATGTCTGCATTTTTCTAAGCTCTCCAATTGGTTTTGAGATCGAGGTCAAAGAGGCTCCAAAATTAAATGTTTCCCAACATTTAATTGAAATATTAAAACTCTCCAAAATTTAATATCAGATGGGAGAACATGTTAAAGCATGCAGTTTTCAAAGCCACCAAGATTAAAGATGCCTCCGGTATTAAAATATCTTGTTTGTGATATCCTAAAAACTTCAAGAATGCCCCGAGAACAGTCATTTAATGAAGAAATCTAGTCCCTTATTTTCGTTCAATTTTCAAGCTTGATCCATAAAATCAGGGATTGTGATTTCTCCAAGGAAGATTTAAGGGGATTGTTTTTCTTTTCAAGTGCATAGTTTGTGATCTCCTCTTCAAAATATGTTTTATGTTTTAAATTCTATGATTCAAAAGAGAGAGGGAAGACCTCTATAAATACTAATGTACATCTCAAGAAAAATGGGAGGACCTTTTTGCAAAAATTAAAGCAAAAATCCTAAATGCATTTTGCTCTGTTCTTAGAGTCTTTTGAGTTGGTGATCCAAACTGATGTTCATGTGATGGTTTCTGTATAGTTCACTTCTACTTAGTCCAATGCTAACATATAAGTTGAATTCTATTATTTCTGAATTTGGCTATGTTTTCATTCGAACATTTGAAGTATAATTGAAGGCAAACTTATGGTCAATGTTTGATCCAATTTATGTATGTGCATTCTAAGAATCAGTTGTTGCTTATCTTTGGGATTTAGTCTAAGGTTATTTGCTATCTGAGGTTGTTCTCCCTATCAACTATTGGCTTCAGCCATATTTCCATCTCTTTATGTTATTTCTAACCCTGAACCTTAAAACCAGTTTAGATTAGTTTGGGAGCCAACCCTCTCTGGAGATTTGCCCAGGAGACTTCTCCTTCTCTCGGTATTTCAATTTTGGTCGGGTCTAGGGCACATTTTATATGACTAGGCAAATTCATGACCAATAGTTTTTGGCACGCCCGAATGGACACACAAGTCCCATATTTTGACACCCAAAGGAATCAATATTTTGATGAACTATCTTGACCTCAAAGCAGAGATTGTAAGTTCATTTGGTGACTCTATTGAGGATGACTGTATAGTACCTGGAAATCTCCAATCATGAAGCTGGTGAAAATATTTTCTTCATGATCATGAGATCAAGATCCAAAGAATCAGAAGACCCAGTTGAATACTTCAAGATCGATGTTCAAAACTGGAGGGAGCGCTCAAGATTGGTAAGTCCTATGAACCCGTAATTTGCTATCTCTTTGTAGGTGGCAGGTCAATTTGTGCCATCTTTGAATCCTCCCAAAACTGCTATGAGATTGTTAGCACATCTAGATCCAGTGGTGTAAATGGCTGTTCAACAACCTCCTCCACATCAATTTCCTTCTTGGAACCATTTAGGAGCATTGGACCTGCCTTTTCAAAATCCAGTTCCTACTACAGCATTAAAGGCTTTGCCTACATACGATGGGACTGGAAAGACTATGTATGAGCATGTTTTAGATGTGGCATCCTTGGCTACAATTCATAATATCATAGACGAAGATGTCATGATCAAATTGCTCATGCTGTCACTTCGAGGTAAGTTATTGTGCTGGTATAGATCCTTGTCTCCCAACTCCATAAATTCATGGGATCAATTAGTAGAGATGCTGATCCAAGGGTTCAATGAGCAAGCAGACCCATTTTCTTTGTTGCATCAATTTACTAATATCAAGAGGCATCCTCAAGAGGAGATAGTGGATTTCAATTTTAGGTTTGCCCGAACTTGGAAGAGAGTTCCTGATGGTCTCTTCCCTACTAATGACCAAACAACATTTTAATTTCTTAGGGATTTCCACTCAGATATTAGTATGAACATTAGTATGTCCAATGTTCAAACCTTTCCTGCACTCTATTCCTAGGAATAGAAGTCTAAGGCCGATCTGATTGCCATTGGGAAATTTCCTCCAAAAATGACTATACCCATTTTTCCTAAGCTTCTGCAATACTAGCATACAGGTGTAGCCTCCACATCTTACACTTCTCCATCCATGTACCCTTCATCTTCATGGAATCCTCCCACAAATTTGGTACCTATGATTACCATTCCACAGTTAACCTCTCAAATTCCAACTCCTGCATTACCTTCTCCACCAATTCCATTACCTCTATTGACACTGCCTGTGTCCTCAAGCCCAGATTCTCAATTAGTTGTTTTGCGAGAAATTCAGTCGACCATGAGATCCCTCACTAACAAGATGGCATCTATGGAGTGGAGAGAAGTAGAAAGGAACTTTCAGCCATGAAGATTTATTTCTGTGGTAACTAGAGAGTAAGTTTCTCCTAGCAAGGCTATAGAGAAAGTACCTAAGAGGAACTCAACGATCCTGGTAAGTGAAGAAGTTGGCCCTTCTAAAGTTTCAAATGAGCCATCATACTCATGTTCTTCATGAAATGACCCACATGATGATTCCACTTGCATGGTCCACCAAAATTATTTACAAGTTCTTACGGGGAGCCGTATAAACATGATTCAAGAGGTGGATCATAATTTTGTGATGTCTCTTGAGGAATACATAGCAGTATTGATATGCAGTGGCAAGAAACCAATGGTGGTAGATCCGACTAATATGGAACCATTGAAAGTGCCTCATGCACAAGCAACAAAGCAAAAAATACCTGCAAAGACTCATGATCCTCCAGCCCAACAACAAGATCCACCTATTTTTCCAAAGGATTTTCTTCCATCACAAGCAAAAGAGAGGATGCAAGCTAATGTTTCTACTTCCCAACCACAAGCAAAAATAAAGGAACAAGCTAGAGAGACATTGCGGTATCCATCATTGACTAAAAGATAGCGAGTGGAGGCCACCCAATAATATAGAAGTAGATTTGAATCTGCTAGTGGAGGGAGAGAGCCGATTTTGATGGAGTACAACATCGTTGAAGAGCTCAAAAGGATACCAGCTAAGGTAAGTCTGTATGACACCTTGTAGCTTCCTGGATAGGTGAATCTCTTACAGGAATCCTTGAAGACCACACAAACTAAAGGGAAGGCTCCAACATAGGTAGTTACGTCTCAAAATCTGACCTCTTTAGTTACCAAAAAAAATAGACCACCACATTTTTATCTTTCATTGAGAATGGAGGGACATGTGGTGCATAATTGCCTCATTGACTTAGGAGCAGCTACTACTATCATGCCTAAGGCAGTATGTGATGTCATAGGCATGGAATATACAAGGACTAGAACTAGATTTTTGTAGCTAGATGGTAACTCAATAAAGATGGTGGGCATAATTAAGGATGTTCCTATCTCCCTGCACACCATGCCTTAGATTACTGTGATCCAGGAGATCATAGTAGTGGACCTAGAGCCATGTTTTGGTATGTGTCTCTCCCAAGAGTTCACGACTAAACTCGGGGGTTACATTTCTTTGGATTTTACTCATTTGGAGGTGATCCATAAAGGTAAGAAGGTGAAAATTTTAAATGAGAAGCCATCCACATTTCATGTGGAGAGAATAGATGAAATGGACAGGTTAGAAAATTCGGTGCACATGATGTCTGAAGAATTTGGAGAGCTTGACCTAATGGAAGAAGCTTTGGAAGAGCTCTGCCCAGAAAATGAATTTTCCATGGCCAATTTCAACGCCATGATGGAAATAGACTTGGGGTGTTACTCCATTTTAAGCCTAAAAATGCTAAAGAAGAGAATGATGAAAGTCAATACCATCTCTATAAGCTCTATTTCTATGGAGCACGATGTAGAAATGGTGTTGGATCTGGGATTGTTCTAGTATTACCTTCTGGGATTCAACGATCCTATTCATATCATTTGACCTAGAGCTACACAAATAATGCAACAGAATATGAGGCTTTATGCCTAGGCCTCAAGAAGGCTAAGAAACTTGGAGCATGATAGTTGCAAATCTTTGGTGAATCAAAGATGATTGTCAACCAGGTGACCAATAAGTGTGTGTCCAAGCACCACTATCTCAAGAACTATCACAACAAGGTCTAGGACCCGTTCGAATCGTTCTCTACTCTCAGCATGCATTTCATTCCATGAGAACAAAATAGACATGCTGACCTTCTAGATTCCTTGGGAGTAAATTTTTCACCAATCGAGCAGGTGGTGTGAAGGCCAAAAATAGTGATAATGGTGTATAGGCCCTCTATCCCAGACAAGGACACCTTTTGGCAAGTCTTCGATAGTGATGAGAAAATTGTTAAATTTTTGGTTCAAGAAGCTACCACCATCAAGGGAAGGACCTTGGAGCATGAAGAAACTTAAGTCCTAATTCAGTTGCAAAATAACCACATTCCTAAAGGCCTCATTACTCTAGAAATCTTGTTTGATCAGAATGATCGGTCCAAGAAGCATCGGATCAAGGTCGAAAAGAAAGAGTATATGGAGGTTCAGTTGGAGGTTGATAAGGTCATCAAAATTAGGACTGATTCTACTTCCACTGAATTGCAAGAGATCAGACAATTATGTCAAGATTTTTTTGACATCATGGCCTGGAGCTACGAGGATCTGAGGGGATATGATAAAGATATCATTCAACACACTATCGAGCTGGAAGAAGGATTCAAACCCTTTAGGCAGAAGTAGAGACTGGTGAACCCAAATATTGAAGCCCTCATGAAGGCCAAACTTGCAAAGATGTTGTAGGCCAAGATTATATATCCGATTAAGCACTCGACTTGGGTTGCTAATTTGGTTTTGATCCATAAGAAAAATAAAGATATACGGCTATGTGTGGATTTTTAAAACTTGAACCGAGCATCCTTGAAGGATCACTACCCATTGCCTCGCATTGATCAGATCCTTCACATTGTTTTTGGGGCTTAGCGCTTTTCATTGCTAGATGGATTCTCTGGATACAATAAAATTTGGGTTAGGGATGAGGATCAATACAAAACCGCATTCAAAACCAAGTGGGGTACCTTTTCCTATCAACGCATGCCCTTCGAATTGTCCAATGTTGGAGATACATTTAAAAGGGCCATGGACATCACATTTGGGGAAATTTTAAATAAGATCATTGTCATCTATCTCGATGATATGACTGTCTTTTCACACAAATGATAAGAACACTATTCTCATTTGAGATAGATATTTGAGAAATTTTAGGAGTTTGGCATCTCCATCAACCCAAAGAAGTCAATTTTTGTAGTAAAGGAAGGTAAGCTCTTGGGACATGTCATCTCAGAGAATAGTTTGGCAATTGATCCATCGAGAGTTGAAGCTTTGAAGAAACTATCGCTCCCTGCCAATAAGAAAGAGTTACAATCTTTCTTCAAGAAAATCAATTTTGTCAAAAAAATTATTTTTGACTTTGCCCGAGTAGTCAAGCCCATAACTGAGCTATTAAAGAAATATGTAGAGTTCAAATGGACAACTTAGAGGAAATATGCATTTTAGGATATTAAATATAGAATTACACAAGCCCCTATATTGATCAATCTAGATTATTCTAAGGACTTCATTCTGTATGCAGTTGGAGAGGATTAAAGCTATGTTGTAGTGCTTACACAGAAAGGAGATGATGGGGATGAAAGACCCATTACTTTCCTTAGCCAGGTTATCTTACCCCATGAGGAGAGATACAATTTCATTGAGAAATAGGTCTATGCTATCATGAAGTCTCTCAAAAATTTTAGGCACTTTGTATCTCAGAGCAAGACGATCGTCTACGTCATTCACCCCGATGTAAGGAACTTCATCATTAAGGATGAGATGGGTGATAAGTGTGTCAGTTGGGTCACCAAAATTCAAGAGTTCAATGTTGAGATCCATCCAATCAAGTTGGTGTGGGGTAAGGCCATATGCCAGCAATTAGCAAAAACTGTGGCCTCTGAGATAGTTGATCATCAAGTGAATGAATTTACTGAAGAAATGAATCTAGTGAGCATCTTTGCACAAGGCCAAGATTGGGAAGATGACCTTGTTGAGTATTTTTCAACAGGTAGATGTCCCCCACAATTAAATTCTTCACAATGGAGAAGGTTTCACCTACAAGCTCTTAGGTATGTATTATTTCCCAAGGGATTGTTCTTCAAAAACATTGATGGAGTTCTCTTAAGGTGCAGTAAGGAACCCGAGAAAGCTAGATTCCTGGAGGAGTTTGATTCTGGCATGTCAGGAGGACATTACATTGGTAGGACTATGGCCTTAAATATTATTCGGGTTGGTTACTATTGGCCAACTTTGTTCGTAGATACTTTCAAGATTACTCAAGCTTGCGACAAATGCCAAAGGTATACGAGACGAATTAGAAATGCACCATTGCCCCTACATCCAATTCAAGTAGAAGCACCTTTTTAGTAGTGGGGTCTAGAATTTATTGGGATCATTGATCCAAACTCTTCAGCCGAACACAAGTACATCTTGATGGCTACTGATTACTTTACAAGATGGTCTGAGGCCATTCCAACTAAGGCTGCAAATCAGGATGTGGTAATCACTTTCGTTGAAGGACTGATCATGCGTTTTGGTATTCCTGAAACCATTATCATAGACAATGAAACTCCATTCATTGGAGCCAAGCTAAGAGAATTTGCAAACAAGTACGATATTTTTCTGAAGACATCCTCTAATTATTATCCTCAGGGTACTAGCTTGGCAGAATCTACAAACAAGAACTTGCTACAGATTTTAAAGAGATCTTTGGGTTATAATAAGAGATCTTGGCACCTTTTTTTGAATCAGGATTTATGGGCAAATAGAATTTCAATCAAGAAGTCTATCAAGACTTCACCATACACCCTGGTATATAGGAAAGAGGTAAAATTCCCTATTCATCTAGAACTGCCTACCTTGCAGCAATTGCAAGAATTCCCAAACGATGAAGAAAATATGGATCCTATGAACATACGATTAGCTCAGTTATTGCAGCTGGAAGAGCAGTGTTATTTGGCCTATGATGAGTTTTCTAAGCATTCATAGGTGGTTTCAAAATGGTTTCACAAAGGTTCTACCGACCGCACATTCAAAGTGGGTGATTTAGTCTTGAAGTGGAACGAAAGCAAGGCCAAGCCAGATATGCACAAGAAATTTGATGCTCTGTGGGAGGGTCCATTCTAGATTTCCAGTACAGGTGTAGGAAATTCATTTTATCTTGAAGACTTGGAAGGTAATTCACTTCCTATCTTAGTGAACGAATTTCATTTGAAAGCCTACATTTCATGATGTGACAACATAGTGTTACCTTGTACATAAAAAAAAAGGAAAGAACAAAAAAACAAAAAACACTACTTGTAGGAGTCCTCCTTTGTACAGAGTTCATCAACTTTGGTTCCTTTTGCACACGAGCCCGTAGGTATGTCTATTTCTCTATCTTTTTATTTTACTTCCTAGTAGGTAGTGGATTCCATCTAATTCTTTCTTCCACTTCCTTATTTTCATTCCCTTCCTCTCCCACTCCTTCTTCCATTGTACATAATCAAGCCACTACTATTGTTTCTACTCCCCTCTCTGATGTTCCCGTTCCTTCACTTCCCCTTTCTTCCAATCCTTTGTCTTTTGAGAACTTCTCCACAATTCCTACCTCTTTCTCCATCTCTTCTACTTCCATTTCATTATATATTTCATTGAACCCCAATAGTTGGTAGCATAGTAGCGCCATCTTCCGTTGTTGTATCTCCCGCTTCTACTCTTCCATCTTCCACCATTCCATCATTCACCATTCCTATTCCATGACCTACACATCTGACGATCATCAACCCATCCATTCCCATTTTTGTAAGCCAGGTGCTTCTCACCACTGCCATGGATATCCTTTCATAGCACTTGGTGATTACCCAGCTCAACCAAGCTAGGCAAAATGCAATAGTTAAAAGAATAAGGGAAGTTCTACTATTCCAAAAATTTATGTTGAAAGTCTTGTTTTAAGTGCTGAGTTCCAATGAGATCTTGTTGCAGCAGCCCGTAGAGATGTCCAACATCAACCAACACTCACTTCTTCTGCTCCTCCAGCTTCTTGACTCTGTTGCCCAATGAATAAAGGCCTGGGGTTCGTGCATATAGCAGAACTGTATACCCCGAGAGACACCAAGAATGTTGGCATTTTTGCCATATTTTTTTGTTGCTATTCATATAAAATAATGCATAAATTGTAAAGATACTCACTCCTCTGTTTGTCCCTCCAAGCACCTCAAAATGGATAATTAGTAAAAACAAAAGTCTCTACAAGTTTTGTGCCAAAGAAAAGTAAGTGAAAAATGTCACGATATCGTGACATGTCGCATTTTTGTGACCTGTTGCGGTTTTGCAGTGTCCAAAGCAGAAAACAACAAAGTATAGAAAATGTCGTGAAATCGCGATGTTGCATTTTCACGACCTATTGCAGTTTCGTGCTAGCAAGCAACAAAAGGGAACAGGTAAGGTAAAGTTGTAATGAAATCGCGACATGTCACATTTTCATGACATGTCACATTTTCATGGTAGACAGTGGCAAGAAAGCAAAGTGATAGGCGGATGTCATGATTTCATGCAATACAACAGCAAAGGGGAGTGCCAAGGAAAAATATCGTGATATTGCGACCTGTCACATTTTTACAGCAGGAAAGAAAGGAAGAAGCAAGATTGTACGAAATGTCGCAATTTTGCGACATGTCAAATTTTTGCAACGGAGGTGACAAAATGAAGGAGAAGAGAGGAAGATGTCACAATTTCATGACTTGTCACATTTTTGCAACTTGGAGAAGCGAAGGAACAAAATAGAGGAATATGTCGTGATTTCATGACTTGTCATGTTTTTGTGGGGATAAAGAAGAAAAGTGCAAGGCAGAAAAGAATGTCGTGATTTCATGACATATCGTGGAAACAAAGCAAGGTGGAGAAGAATGTCACGATTTCACGACATGTCATGGAAACAAATCCAAACAGAGGAAACAGTCACGATTTCGTGACATGTCGCGATATCACGACCTATCTTGTTTTCACGGTAAGAAAGTGAGGAAGGAGCAAGATGGTACGAAATGTCACGATTTCATGACATGTCAAATTTTCACGACGAAGGTAAAGAAAAGTACAAGAAGATAGAAACATGTCATGATTTCGCAACTTGTCACATTTTCATGGTGAGAAAGTGAAAAGGATAGTGCCAAGTACGAAATGTCATGAAATCATGACTTGTCACATTTTTGCAACAAGGAGCAGCGAACGAGCCAAATGGAAGAAGATGTCACAATTTCATGACATGTCATGAAGATAAAACAAAACGAAGGGAGAATGTCATGATATAGCGACATGTTGCATTTTCACAATAGAAGCGACAACAAAGGCCCAATAAAGTTCTACCTACATTTTTCTAATCTCTCCAATTGGTTTTGAGATCGAGGTCAAGGAGGCTCCAAAATTAAATATTTCCCAACATTTAATTGAAATATTAAAGCTCTCAAAAATTTAATATCAGATGGGAGAACATGTTAAAGCATGCAGTTTTCAAAGCCACCAAGATTAAATATGCATCTGGTATTAAAAGCTCTTATTCGTGATCTCCTAAACACTTCAAGCATGCCCTGAGGACAATCATTTAATGAAGAAATATGGACTCTTATTTTCATTCAATTTTCAAGCTTGATCCATAAAAGCAGGGACTGTGATTTCTCTAAGGAAAATTTAGGGGGATTGTTTTTCTTTTCAAGTGCATATTTTGTGATCTCCTCTTCAAAATATGTTTTATGTTTTAAATGCTGTGATTCAAAAGAGAGAGGGAAGACCTCTATAAATACTATTGTACATCTCAAGAAAAATGGGAGGACCTTTTTGCAAAAATTAAAGTAGAAATCCTAAATGCATTTTTCTATGTTCTTAGAGTCTTTTGAGTTGGTGATCCAAAATGATGTTCATGTGATGCTTTCTGTATAATTCACTTCTACTTAGTCCAGTGCTAACATATAAGTTGAATTCTATTGTTCTAAATTTGGCTATGTTTTCATTCGAACATTTGAAGTATAATTGAAGGCAAACTTATGGTCAATGTTTGATCCAATTTCTGTATGTGCATTCTAAGAATCAATTGCTACTTATCTTCAGGATTTAGTCTAAGGTTATTTGCTATCTGAGGTTATTCTCCCTATCAACTGTCGACTTCAGCCATATTTCCATCTCTTTTTGTTATTTCTAACCCTGAACCTTAAAACCAGTTTAGATTAGTTTGGGAGCCCATTGTTGAGCAAGGTGCAGCAACAGTATTGTCATTGTTGTCAACACAGTCAGATAGATCTGTTGATGCAGTGGATAGGAAGTTCAAAAGCTATTCAGATGTAGAAGACAGGAGTTCAAAGGTTATTCAGAGTATGTACAATGATTTTCCAAGAAGACCGAAGTGGCCCATATGCAAAAGATCAAAGAAAAAGACAAGTAAGAAAAGTGTCACGATATCACGACATATACAACAGGTAAGAAAAACTGTCACGATTTCACGACATGTTGGAAGAGAGAGAAAAAGTAGGAAAAACTATCACGATTTCGACATGTTGGAAGAGAGAGAAAAAGTAGGAAAAACTGTCACGATTTCGTGACATGTTGGAAGAGAGAGAAAAAGTAGGAAAAATTGTCACGATTTCATGACATGTTGGAAGAGAAAAAGGCAAGTGGAAAAACTGTCACGATTTCGTGACATGTTGGAAGAGAAAGAAAAAGCAAGAAAAACTGTCATGATTTCATGACATGTTGGAAGAGAAAAAGGCAAGTGGAAAAACTATCACGATTTCGTGACATGTTGGAAGAGAAAGAGAAAGCAAGAAAAAGTGTCACGATTTCGTGACAAGTTCGAAGAAAGAGAACAAGTAAGAAAAGTGTCACGATTTCGTGACATGTCACATTTTCGTGACTAAAATAGGAGAGAGAAAGTAAGTTTGAAAAGTGTCACGATTTCGTGACATGTCGCATTTTCGTGACTAAAATAAGAGAGAGAAAGTAAGTTTGAAAAGTGTCACGATTTTGTGACATGTCATTTAGATAAAATAGGAGAGAAGTAAGAAAAGTGTCGATTTACGACATGTCGCATTTTCACGATTAAAATAGGAGAGAGAAAGTAAGTTTGAAAAGTGTCATGATTTTGTGACATGTCACATTTTTGTGACTAAAATAGGAGAGAGAAAGTAAGTTTGAAAAGTGTCGTGATATCGTGACATGTCACATTTTCATGACAAAAGAAAGAGAGGAAGCGTACGAAAGTAGAAGTGTCATGATTTCGTGACAAAAGTAGAAAGCAAGACTTTGAAAGCAGAAGTGTCACGATTTTGTGACAAAAGCAAAGAAGTAAAGTATGAAAGCAGAAGTGTCACGATTTCATGACAAAAGTAGAGAAGAAGACTTCAAAGGTAGAAGTGTCATGATTTCATGACAAAAGCAAAGAAGCTAAGTATGGAAGTAGAAGTGTCATGATTTTATGACAAAAGCTAAGTTGAAGACTACGGAGGTAGAAGTGTCACGATATCATGACAAAAGCAAAGTTGAAGTCTATGGAAGTAGAAGTGTCACGATATCGTGATAAAAGCAAAGACGAAGTATACGGAGGCAAAAATGTCGTGATATCGTGACAAAAGAAAAGATGAAGTCTATGGAGGTAAAAATGTCACGATATCATGACAAAAGAATAGAGAAAGCGTATGAAGGTGAAAGTGTCATGATATCGTGACATGTATTTTCATGGCAATAACAACAAAAGAAGCTATAGAGGCAAAAATGTCACGATTTCATGATAGGTCGTAAATGCGCAAGTCAAGAAGGAGAACTCGACTAAAATGAGAAGTATGACAGTGGACCGACATCACTATGACATTTATAGGGTAGTTATAGAGTGATTTCATACTATTAAAATATGAAGAGTGATCAAAAGTTAGTATGGCGGTTACAAGGTTTGTCTAGAATGAAATCATCAAGCGATGGATAAACTGAACATCTTCTTGAGTTGAAGTTGATGAAGACCGATGACATCCGACTAAAATTAGGGTTTATAGTTATTATGAAAGCTGACTAAGATTAGGATTTACAATTGACTAAGATTAGGGTTTTCATCATAAAAAATATTGTTATAAAAGGAGGGTTATTTGGAGAATTGAGAATGGTGGAATGTGTGTGAAATACGGTCATTGTGCATAGAGAGCAAGTCATGTCGAATCATGCTAAGTGCAAAATTTGCAAAGAGAGCAGAGTGCGCAAAAGGGAGAAGATGATCGTGAAGTTTGACTATAATGAAGTAGAGTGTGTGAAGTGATTGCGTAGAGAGAGCAGAGTGTGCAGAGAACGCAAAGGTGAAGAAGACCAGTCAGGGTCTTGCAAAAGCAAAGGTATCTTATTAAACTTATAGATTCAAATTGAAGTCCAGGTTGTAGCTTGGCATCATGGGTTGGTGCTCCTTCTAGTTGGTGTTAGATAAATTAGGGGTTGGTGCTCCTTCGATTGGTGTGATAAATAGGGTTGGTGCTCCTTTTATTGGTGTGGATAAATCAGGGGTTGGTGCTCCTTTCTATTGGTGTAGATAAATTAGGGGTTGGTGCTCCTTTCTATTGGTGTAGATAAATTAGGGTTGGTGCTCCTTCTAGTGGGTGCTTGTAAATTGATTGTAAAGTTGGTGCTTTGCAAAGGCTAGATTTGGATGGTAGTCCAAGCAGTCAATTTTTGAGGAGTAGCCACATTGGTGAACCTCGTTAAATCTTGTGTTGTGTGATGCTCGTTTGTTATACTTGTTGTATCTAGTAATAAGTTTTAATTGTTATGGTATTAAGAGCTATAAATTTAAGTTTATAGAGCTACAATGATTCACCCCCCCTCTCAGTGTCATTGTAAGACTAACAATTGGTATCAGAGCTAAGTTCCTATACAAGCTTAACCAGCTAGGGTGATCTTGGAAGTAACACAATGGCATTTGAAGAAGTAAAATCAGAAAAGGAAGAAGGAGTGAACTCTAAAGTATGTGGTGAAAACCCTGAGGCTGAAGTAGATCTAGAAGGTGAGTTGATCTCTGCACTTGAAGAGTGGAAAATAGAGAGGAAAAAGAATAAGAAAATTTCAAAAAATCTTGAGGATGCAAACGAAATCATAACCAGTCTGAAAGTACAGATAGAAGAATACAAGAAAATATCTGAAGATCTCGAAGTACAAATTACCATGAAAATAGATTATTGCTGCAAACTAGAAGAAGAGAATGTTGGTTTACGGATGTAGATAGAAGAGATGAATCACAAAATTAGTTGCTATCACAAACGCGAAGAAAGTTCTATGAAGCTGGATAAGATTATAAATGACCAAAGGCCTGCAGGCATCAAATTTGGTCTGGGTTTCATCGAAGGAGAATCATCAAATGGATCAAAGGCCAAAAATGTAGAATCCATAAAGAATGAAGATAAGAAACATGTTGATCAAGGAAAAATGTCTCATGCAAAAGAAAGCAATAATGCCAGGCACGAAAGGAGAATTGACAATGATGGATTCACCAATGTCACACATCAAAGAAGAAGAAGACCTATGGCTCCTACGGCAACATGGCAAAGACCATCACCTAGGTTCAATTATCCCTTTTCTGGTTTCTATTTTAAATGCAATGGCTATGGACATAAAATCTCAGACTACAAATATAATGTAAGACCAAGGAATTTCACCAATAGAAATGCTTTTTCTCCTCTGATGAATTATACAGTAGAATGTTATAACTGTCATAATTTTGGGCACATTGCAAGAAACTGTAGAAGTACATTTGCATCAAATCAGTTTTAGGGAAGAAAATTTCAACCAAATAGGATGAGACAAAATAGAAAACTTCTCGAAAAACATGCACAAGCTATTGATAAGGGAAAGGCAAAACAAGAGCCCAAAACTACTATCAAAATGGAGTGGAAAGAAAAAGAGCGACTTAAGGAAGAAAAGGAATCCTTAATCGTACAAACAACATTTAAAGCACAGAATAAATATGTACCATGGATACTTGATAGTGGATGCTCCAGTCATATGACAGGTGACAAACAAAAATTTGAGAAGTTACAGAAATATGAAGGTGGTTCAATAAAGTTTGGAAATAATGATGGAGCTAAGATAGTTGGCAAAGGTTCAGTTAAAATTAGTGACAGAAAAATTAAGTCGAAGAAGTCTTGTTTGTGGATGGTTTGAAACATAACTTGTTGAGCGTAAGTCAGATTTGTGATAAAGGTCATGAAGTAGTTTTTAAGAAGCAGGGTTGTGAAGTCAGAAAAAACAAACAATGGAAAATTGATAGCAACTGGATCAAGGACATCTGGAAACCTGTACATGCTCTCAGAGACTTCAGAAGGAGCTTGTTTTATTGGACAGGAAGAAGAAAATTGGTTGTGGCACAAGAGACTCGGTCATATCAGTTTTGATAATCTAGTAAAAATCAACTCAAAAAGGGCAGTGAGAGATATTCCCACCATCAACAAACCTGCAAACAACATTTGTGCTTCATGCCAAAAGGGGAAGCAAACTAGAGTCTCATTCAAAACAAAAGAGTACTACACAAGCAAACCTTTGGAACTGATACATACTGGTTTATGTGGACCCATGAGAACGCAAAGTATAAATGGTGACAAGTATTTTATGTTGTATATAGATGACTATTCCAGGATGACATGGGTACTATTTTTGAAGCACAAATCAGAAGCTTTTGAGATGTTCAAGGTTTTCAAAAACCAAGTTGAGAATCAAATAGGAAAAAGGATTAAATGTTTAAGATCAGATAGAGGAGGAGAGTTCATTTCAGAGGATTTTACAGAGTACTGTGAAAAATATGGTATTAGAAGACAGTTTTTAGTAGCCAGGACACCTCAGCAGAATGGTGTGGTAGAAAGAAAGAACATGACAGTGCAGGAAATGGCACGGACTATGTTGATAGCGAGCAAAGTAGCAGACAAATTTTGGAAAGAGGCAGTCCATACTACGGTATACATCCAAAATAGGTGCATGTTGAGGACGCATGAAAGCAAAACTCCTTATGAGTTGTGGTTTGGTAAAAAGGCAATAGTAAGATACTTTAAAGTTTTTGGCAGCAAGTGTTACATCAAAAGAACTGAAGAAAACCTTGGTAAGTTTGAAGATAGAGCTGATGAAGGTATTTTTCTTGGCTATTCATCAAAAAGCAAAGCTTACAAATGCTACAACAAGAAGCTAAAGAAAATTGTGGAGAGTGCCGATGTTAAAGTTGATGAAGGTAGGGAACGAGTAATCAGCTATGAAGAGAACTACCCAATTTATGAAGAGGTTTTTGACGGAGATGAGGAAAAGGAAACGAAAAAGAAACAAAAAATTGACTCAGATGATTCAAACAGTGATTCAGAAGTGGAAGAAAATAAGAAATTCAAAACAGGTAGCTGGCAAAAAGATCATCCTAGAGAGCAAATAATTGGAGACCCCACAGTTGGTGTTCAGACAAGAAGAAGAGTAGTAAGCAACTACTCTCTATTATCCAGCATTGAGCCCAAAAATGTTGCTGACGCAAGCAAAGATAAAAGTTGGATGAAGGCAATAAATGAAGAATTAGATCAGATCGAGAAAAACAAAACTTGGGAGTTAGTACCAAGACCTACAAATAAAAATATAATCGGTACTAAATGGATCTTTCGAAACAAGTTGAATGAAGACGGACAGGTAGTCAAGAATAAAGCAAGATTGGTATGTAAAGGCTATGCACAAGTTGAAGGTATTGACTTTGAGGAAACCTTTGCACCTATGGCTAGACTAGAGGCAATTAGAATGTTTCTGGCTTTAGCAGTTTACAAGAATTTCAAAGTTTATCAAATGGATGTGAAATCAGCATTTTTGAATGGGAAACTCGAAGAAGAGGTTTATATTGAGCAGCCAGATGGTTTCCAACTTGGTGATGATCCCAACTTGGTTTGCAAGTTGAAGAAAGCATTATATGGCTTAAAACAGGCACCCCGAGCATGGTATGCAAGGCTAGACAACTATCTCACTCAACAAGGGTTTAAGAAAGGTATGGTGGATAGTAATTTGTATGTCAAAATAGAAAATGGGCATCTTATTGTTCTTGTTGTATACGTAGATGATATCATATTTGGCAGCAACAAAGATGAGTCATGTAAAGATTTAGCAAATAAGATGCAGAAAGAATTTGAAATGTCAATGATTGGTGAACTTTCGTATTTCCTCGGGTTGCAAGTTAATCAAAATAAGAAGGGCATATTTATTTCTCAAGTTAAATATGTGAAAGAGATGTTAAAAAAGTTCACAATGGAGGATTGTAAGCCAGTTAGCACTCCCATGATGACAGGTTGCAAGTTGAGCAAGGATGACAAATCTCCACCTGTTGATCAAACCATGTACAGATCTATGATTGGGAGCTTATCGTACTTGATAGCTACCGGACCGGATATTTTGCAGGCAGTATGCATGGTAGCACGATTTCAGGCTAGTCCCAAGGAGACTCATGTGACAACAGTGAAGAGGATTCTTCGGTACCTCAAGGGTACTATGGAGTATGGGTTATGGTATCCGAAAGGTAAGGACTTCACCCTTATTTCGTATTCAGATGTAGATTGGGCAGGATGTGTAGATGACATAAAGAGTACCAGTGGAGGTGCATTCTATCTTGGAGACAGATTGGTCGCATGGCACAGTAAGAAACAAGAGTCAGTTTCTTTATCGACAACAGAGGCAGAATATATTGCAACGACAACATGTTGTACGTAGGTATTGTGGATGAAACAAACCCTGAAAGATCTTGGTATTAGCTTCAGTGAGCCAATATCAGTTAAGTGTGATAACACCAGTGCCATTAACATCTCCAAGAATCTGGTTATGCATTCACGCACAAAACACATTGCTATCAGGTATCACTTTTTGAAGGAGAAAGTTGCGAAAGGTGAGGTTAAGTTGGATTTTGTTCCAACTACAGAGCAAGTAGCAGATATCTTCACAAAACCATTGCCCAAGGAAGTTTTTGAGTACCTTCATAATAAATTGGGAGTGGTCACACTTCCCAAGAATTGACTAGCTACAGGGATCACATTCTCAGGGGGAGCATTTAAGTATTTGATTATCTTTTTGCTCATGTTCATGATTTTTGCTAAGTGTAATAAATTTTTCTTGAGAATGTTGTGCATGGACTCAGGGGGAGTCTGCAGTAGCCCTTTGGTATTATTGTCAAAGGGGGAGAAGAGTTACAGGAAATTGCACGTGTTGCCAAAAATTTCAAAGGGGGAGATTGTTGAGCAAGGTGCAACAACAGTATTGTCATTTTTGTCAACACAGTCAGATAGATCTGTTGATGCAGTGGACAGGAAGTTCAAAAGCTATTCAGATGCAGAAGACAGGAGTTCAAAGGTTATTCAGAGTATGTACAAGTGATTTTCCAAGAAGACCGAAGTGGCCCATATGCAAAAGATCAAAGAAAAAGACAAGTAAGAAAAGTGTCACGATATCGCGACATATACAGTAGGCAAGAAAAACTATCATGATTTCGTGACATGTTGGAAGAGAGAGAAAAGTAGGAAAAACTATCACGATTTCGTGACATGTTGGAAGAGAGAGAAAAAGTAGGAAAAACTGTCATGATTTTGCGACATGTTGGAAGAGAGAGAAAAGTAGAAAAACTGTCACGATTTTGTGACATGTTGGAAGAGAGAAAAGGCAAGTGGAAAAATTGTCACGATTTCGTGACATGTTGGAAGAGAGAAAAAGCAGGAAAAACTATCATGATTTCGTGACATGTTGGAAGAGAAAAAGGCAAGTGGAAAAATTGTCACGATTTCGTGACATGTTGGAAGAGAAAGAGAAAGCAAGAAAAAGTGTCACGATTTCGCGATAAGTTCGAAGAAAGAGAACAAGTAAGAAAAGTGTCACGATTTCGTGACATGTCACATTTTCGTGACTAAAATAGGAGAGAGAAAGTAAGTTTGAAAAGTGTCATGATTTCGTGACATGTCACATTTTCACGACTAAAATAGGAGAGAGAAAGTAAGTTTGAAAAGTGTCATGATTTTATGACATGTCGCATTTTCGTGACTAAAATAGGAGAGAGAAAGTAAGTTTGAAAAGTGTCATGATTTCATGACATGTCGCATTTTCACGACTAAAATAGGAGAGAGAAAGTAAGTTTGAAAAGTGTCACGATTTCATGACATGTCGCATTTTCATGACTAAAATAGGAGAGAGAAAGTAAGTTTGAAAAGTGTCACGATATCATGACATGTCGCATTTTCGTGATAAAAGAAAGAGAGGAAGCGTACGGAAGTAGAACTGTCATGATTTCATGACAAAAGTAGAGAAGCAAGACTTCAAAGGTAGAAGTGTCATGATTTTGTGACAAAAGCAAAGAAGTAAAGTATGAAAGTAGAAGTGTCATGATTTCATGATAAAAGCAGAGAAGAAGACTTCGAAGGTAGAAGTGTCACGATTTCATGACAAAAGCAAAGAAGCTAAGTACGAAAGCAGAAGTGTCACGATTTCATGATAAAAGCTAAGTTGAAGACTATGGAGGTAGAAGTGTCACGATATCATGACAAAAGCAAAGTCGAAGTCTATGGAAGCAGAAGTGTCGTGATATCATGACAAAAGCAAAGACGAAGTATACGAAGGCGAAAATGTCGCGATATCACGACAAAAGAAAAGATGAAGTCTACGAAGGTAAAAATGTCATGATATCACGACAAAAGAATAGAGAAAGCGTACGGAGGTGAAAGTGTCACGATATCATGACATGTATTTTTGTGGCAACAACAACAAAAGAAGCTACAGAGGCAGAAATGTCACGATTTCATGATAGGTCATAAATGCGCAAGTCAAGAAGGAGAACCCAACTAAAATGAGAAGTATGATAGTGGACCGACATCACTACGACATTTATAGGTGCAATTATAGAGTGATTTCATATAAAATATGAAGAGTGATCAAAAGTTAGTATGGGGTTAATGGTCGTTCGAATGAAATCATCAAGCGATGGATAAACCGAACATCTTCTTGAGTTGAAGCGACGAAGACCGATGATACAACTAAAATTAGGGTTTATAGTTGTATGAAAGCGACTAAGATTAGGATTTATAGAGACTAAGATTAGGGTTTTCATCATAAAAAATATTGTTATAAAAGGAGGGTTGTTTGGAGAATTGAGAGAGGGTGGAATGTGTGTGAAATACGGTCATTGTGCACAAAGAGCAAGTCATGTCGAATCATGCTAAGTGTAAAATTTGCAAAGAGAGCAGAGTGCACAAAAGGGAGAAGATGATCGTGAAGTTTGATTGTAATGAAGAATGTGTGCGAAGTGATTGCGTAGAGAGAAGCAGAGTGTACAAGAGAATGCAAAGGTGAAGAAGACCATTCAGGGTCTTGCAAAAGCAAAGGTATCTTATTGTCAAACTTATAGATTCAAATTGAAGTCCAAGTTGTAGCTTGGCATCAGGGGTTGGTGCTCCTTCTAGTTGGTGCTGGTAAATCAAGGGTTGGTGCTCCTTTCTGTTGGTGCAGATAAATCAGGGGTTGGTGCTCCTTTCTGTTGGTGTAGATAAATCAGGGGTTGGTGCTCCTTTCTGTTGGTGTAGATAAATCAGGGGTTGGTGCTCCTTTCTATTGGTGTAGATAAATCAGGGGTTGGTGCTCCTTTCTATTGGTGCAGATAAATCAGGGGTTGGTGCTCCTTCTAGTTGGTGTTGGTAAATTGATTGTAAAGTTGGTGCTTTGCAAAGGCTAGATTTGGATGGTAGTCCAAGCAGTCAATTTTTGAGGAGTAGCCACATTGGTGAACCTCATTAAATCTTGTGTTGTGTGATGCTCTTTTGTTATACTTGTTGTATCTAGTAATAAGTTTTAATTGCTGCGGTATTAAGAGCTATAAATTCAAGTTTATAGAGCTACACTGATTCACCCCCCTCTCAGTGTCATTGTAAGACTAACAAGCCCTCTCTAGATATTGGCTCGAGAGACTTCTCTTTCTCTCGGCCTTTCAATGTTGGCCAGGTCTAGGGCACATTTTATATGACTAGGCGGATTCGTGACCAACAAGTCTCAAAGAAGAAAATAGCACAAATGATTATCTCATTTGTAAGGTGGATAGTGAGAGAGCAAAGGAGATAGAAAATAAAAATAAAAATGAGATTTCTAATTTTATTATTGTAATAGCAAAGGAAACATCACTCATGGGTGATGATCACTCACTTGGAGTGACTACACTAAAGAAAAAGAGTTGTCTTAAAAAGGCAACAATGTATGATTGTTTGAATGAATGGTGTTTCAACACACCACCATGGATTGAAAAAAGGAGGAGAAATATCAGTGAATATTTGATCGTTGATCTTGAATAAACATACAGTGAAAGAGATATACCACAAAATAGCTTTATGGGGAGCACAAAATCTAATCACATTGGAGGTAATATTTTTGTGATTAATGATTTGTTTTTTGTGAACAGGTATTTGAAGAATGAAGGAGAATGTCTTCCAAAGGCATTATTGAAAAAATATTATCTTGTAGAGACATATTTGGATGAAGTTATTTTATTTGCAAAGGACATGGATAGCATGGTGATGAGAACCATGGATATGTGTTGGTTGTGGCATCTCAATGTGAAATATGTGTGTTGTGCAAATTTTGTGTTCAAAATTCCTTGGTTGAAGGAATGTAAATCCATTGAGGAGTGGACATATATGTGAGGAGCAACAATTGTTTGTTGCATTTGTAACTAGCTATTGCATAGCTATATTTTGTTTGAATATCTATGTAGATATATGTGAAATTGTAATATGGAAAAAAAATCTACATAAGAAGATGCATTGTACATACTCAGGAGTACTATTAGGAGCTAAAATATGGTTTGAAGACCATAGAAAGAATGATGCAAGAAATGTGCTAAGACCAAATAATGATGGCATTATGAGAATGCCATCATTTGAAGAATTTTTTGATGAAGGGGGTGTAGCTCATCAAAATGAGGCACTCGGCTACTTGCACGAAGGTGCAACAACAAATACGAAGGATGTACCACACAAACGGTGGAAGGAGTGCCCAAGAAATCATTTTGCATTTTGTGATTTTTTGGTGATAGATTGGAGGAAACGTAAGGGATTGTAGAATAAGGATATGAAGGACCCACCACTTAGACCGTGCTTGAAGGATAAAAGAGAAGAGTGAAGAAAGAGCACCAATATCATAATTTCTTGTCTCTCATGTATTTGAGGAGAGGTATGAAAGAGATAATTTTCCACTTATTACAAAATATAGAACATCCCAAATATCTTGGAGAGCATTGCAAGATGATTATGGAGGAGGTATGTGTAGCAATATCCACAGGAAGAAGGAGCCTTGATTCTTTGAAGAAGTTTTTGAAGTCTTGTGGAGACTCATATGTAGATTTATATTTTGAAGAAGACATAGATTATTATAATTGTGAATTCTTCCTTGAAGAGGAAGACATTTTTGAAGAAGAGCCTTGTGAGGAAGGAAAAGAATACCTTCATGGATAAGAGGATAAAAAGGATAAGGATCCTAGTACAACTCTCATTGAAGAGAGTCATGAAAAAGATTATTGTGAGACACCCATATATGAAGACATGTCCTATACAGGCATGGAAAATTGTAATAGTCAATTATTTCTTTTAGGAGAGCATTGCAATCAGGGGTTAGATGCTATATTTTGGGAGGATTCTTAGGATGGCCACCCTCCTATATTGAATCAATATCCTAGGTTATGTTACCTAAGCATTTGTTTCTTGGAAGCGTGATGGTCTCATGTGGAGTACTTTAAAATAATCTAACCTTTTGGTAAATCTAGAGATGTACAAGTGGAATCCACATGAATGGATCTAGAGGGGATTGGCCAAGGATAGAGATGTTCTTGCTCTTATTCTTATAGGGAGACCCTGATATTCATTGAGGGGTAAATAAATTTTGTATTGAAATCTTGATCCCAAGGGAACCTACTCTGTAGCCTATGGTTACCAGGTTCTTGATATGCAAAATTTTGGGAGCCTCCCTATCACATGGTGGAAAAAGGTGTGGAATAGGTTTTATTGGCCTAAATGTAACTTCTTTCTTTGGTTGGACACTTGTAATAATTACCTCACTTGGGATAACATGAGGAAGAGAGATTTTAGGATCCCTCATTTTATGACCTTTGTGGTAATAATCAGGATGAATCTTATCATTTATTTTTCCAATGCTCCATTGCTAGAGACATTTGGAACCATTGGTGGAGTGCCTAGAACCATCCTTGTCTTCATGTGCTCTCCCTGGTGGATTTTTAGAGTAGTCTAGGTGGACCTCCAGCCAATGCCCCCTTCCTCCAAGTGGCTTGAATTTTGTGCTCTTCTTGCATCATCTAGAAGATTTGGCTCAAACGTAACCATCACATATTTTAGGGTAGATATTTTGTTGTTGAAAAGATATGGGAAATTATCTTGTGTATGGTTCAAAAAACTATCCATAGCAAATGTGATGTGGATCCTATTTTGGACTCTAGGGATGATAAGGTATGATAGGTCCTTGGTATATTTGTGATTGGTGTGGACTATTCTTGCCCTAGTAGGGTTACCCAACTCAGAAAGAAATTTCAGAGAGATGATAGGTGGAGGTCACCTCTGGAGGATTTTTAAAAATTAATATTGATGGGTCATCTAGGGGTAATCTTGGAAATGTTGGAATTGGCATTGTTGGGAGAGACTCTACTGATATGGTTAGATTTTTATTTTCCATTTATAAAGGTGTTCACTCCAATAATTTATGGAAGCTCTTGTGATTCTTAAGACATTATATAAGGGGCTTTCTCTTGGTTGGCATAGGAGCATCTACGAGTCCGACTCTCAAATTTTGGTTAATATTTTAAATAACAAAAGGTTGGAGGATGATAATTGGTATTTGGCCTCTGTGGCCATTCACATTCTCAGAATTAGTGAAGAGTTTGAATTTATATCCTTTGTGCAAATACCAAGGGAATGGAATGCGGTTGCTAATTATTTTTCTAAAATGGATTTTGAGCTTTCGGGTGCTTGGATTATGGATAACTGGAAGAGTCTACTGGTTGGGGACTCTTAGTGCCTTTGGGAGTTGATCCAAAAGGATTTCTAGACTTAATTTGGTTTGTTCTTATTGTTTTCTCTAGGTTTTGACCCTCTATGGTGGTTTTAGCCCATTTTGTTGTTTATTTGAGTCCTGGTTGGGGGATTCATTATACTCTGTAATCTTGTCTTCTTATAAATAAATTTTTACTCCTTTATTTACAAAAAAATATTATTTTATAAAAATAAAAATGTTAAGATTATTATTAAAGGTGTGTTCATTACATTTAAGGTTATAATATCATTGTTAAAATATTCTATGTACAATTGTTTGAAGTAAAAGCATTATATTAAAGAAAAATATATATTTTTACAAAAAAAAGAGGTGGATAAACACACCACGTCACAAAAAATATCAATAAAAGAAAATCTCCTCAATAAAGCGGGAACCCAGTTATTCAACACCCTAGGAAACCAATTATTCAACATCCCCTTACAAAACGAAATCCCTAAAAGGGTGAATACATAGCAAAATAAAATAGAAACCCTAAACTATAGAACTATAACTCTAAACTAGAAATCCTAAACTGTAGAACTGTAACTCTAGGCCTTACATCTACTAAAAATTTTGGGCCAGATCGATGTCTTCCCAATGCAAAATGATTGGAAATTTTAGGCCATAAGGGTGAAAACATTTTTTAGGTAAAGTGTCTTCATATTCTTTCCCTTTTTGAGGACTACGAGAACGTTGAAAGTACACAAAAGGGGAGGGAACTTTAGATTTGGCTTCCTTTGGAAGAACTATTAATTCCATTGATTATGACTCTACGTCTAATGTCATCCTCACCACCATTAAGATACTCCAACACACTGTAGTTGTTACCCAACTGAACATTGGTCATCTGAAGTCGCTTATTTGGAGCAACATTTTCTTCTGTATATCCCCTTATCAGGCTACGAGAGAACCTAATATTAGCTAGGAGAAATGTACTGGAGGACTCTAAAGGTACTATTACATCCCTCTATTGAGACTAAGGAGACTCAGCTATTGTATCAATTTTTTATTTTCATATCCTTTTTTTACCGACTACGAGACATGTGTTGACTTGGACTATGTACCTTTAGAAGCATCCAAATGTGTATTTTTATGCCCTCTCACAGTCATCCAACCATCCTCCTGATATTGAATAGTGGGTGTACTTGTTGTGGTGGGGATTTGCTTATCCCTATTATGCGTCATCAAGGGACAATATTTGATCTTGTGTGTTGAGGATTGTCATCAAAAATAAGTGTTGGACAAGTTAATGTAAAGTATACATTGGGAAAACACAACATCACCAACTTGTATGTCAATAGACTCCTTTAGCTCTCGAGAAGCATCAATCTCAACATAAACACGTTTTTGAGGGTGTGTATGGAAAATTTTATCTGCCTCCACCAAAATGACACACCCAAGAGGGACTTCTATGTGATTGAGAAAGGGCAACAAAGGTAGAGGGAATCGTAAGAATTCCACCCAAATAGGGACTTTGGTAGATATTTCCTCAAAAATAAAAAAGTCACAGGTCTAAGGAGAAAAAATTAGTAGAGAGCTTATCATGTACCAGGGGCCATGTTCGTAAATCACCTTAGCATGGGTTATTTCCACAAAGTGAAATAGAAAACATCCCTTTGTAATATTTTGAACTATTGTTAGCTTGGCTCCATGAGGATTCCAAGATGTGTTAAGCTAGGCCCTAATGGAAGACTCATTAGGGATGTGTCAAATGAAATACCCGATAAGGGTGAGTGATTATAAACTGTGACATGTAAAATAAACTTAAGGCAATAAAATAATTACATCAATAGAACAAGGGTTACCTTGTGGACCATTCTCAGCACAAACCTGCACAGTTGAATGAGAGGAGCCATTATCGCATGCATTCTCTTCTACGGTGCCAATGTTGTGCATTGGTCCGCTAGGGTTGGAGACCATAATGAAACTCAAAATCCTAGCATCCACTACAAGCATGCAGTAACCCACAACCTTCACTCCTCATGTATCCTTGAATTCAAGTTTTTAGAGTTACTATATTTTGCTTCATTGTCATGCTCACAAGCAAAAGTATTGTCTTTTGCTCCATTGCAAAATCCGTAAAGGATCAACATGAGTAATGCCTACTCTATGTATAATTTTTGGTATGGACACATGATCATTATCAAAATTTGAAATTAAATATAAGTTTCAAATTATTGTTTATATAATTTATTGTATCACATTGAACTAAAATTAGAAACTTTACAATTTAGTAAATATATATTTTTAAAAATAAATAAAATAGACTATTAAATTTTACAAGATTTTTATTATGTACAAGTATATTAAAGAAAATATTTTAAATTTATTTTATTTGTATATTAAAATACTAAAAATAACAATGATATAAATTGTAAAAAATGGATATTTCATTTAAAGTTACTTTTATAGTTCATGTAAATCACATATGGTATATTTATATAATGCAAATTTATAAATGAAACATGTCATAGATGTCTCACTCAAACATTCTATTAATTATGAAATATAATTTATAATAAATTCTTTAATTTAATCAATTGGTCTTGAATTGAATAACAATATAATAATATATTTTTTTAATAAGTTACATGTGGATTCTATTGGGGATACTCATATAAAAAATAAATATTACATTTGTTATTAGGTCAATTAAACCATATCCAACATGGTTTTATATATATATATATATATATATATATATATATATATATATATATATATATATATATATTTATCAAATATACTTTTCAACTTTCTCAAATATTCCTATGATGAGCTCATAGACACCATTTTGATGAAAATATAAAATCTCACTTGGCCAATTACCATCTAAAATTTAAAATTTGAAATTTGAAATTCATGAAGATGAATATGAACACCGTGATTGACTAAATTATTTGCCACTCAATTTCCTTATTTATAAATATGCTCACATTTCTAAAATAGATGCCAAAAATAAACAATAATATTATTTTTAATTCAATCTCCACATGTTGATAACATTAAGTATAATTTATGAATCCCCTCAATAAAAAAAATATTTCCATCATTTTTATATTGCAATTTTAAGAAGTTCCCTAGCCTCTACATGTGATAAGGGTTATTTTAGGTCTTATTTAGTTATTTACTATCCTAGGCATAAATGTGAGTTGGACCTTAGCTCACAAGGGTTTTTCTAGAACCTATGTTAAATTTAGGGTATGCTCAAGTTAGCCTCAGTTAAGCTATTATATGCTTCTAGTAAGATGTTGCAAATATTGTAAAATAGACATTAATATTCCTATATAAACCTTGTCAAATTAATAAAATATGCATTAAGGATTTGATCCTTATTATTTGTATCAAAGCAGGAAAATCCTTCCCTATGAGGGGGGATTTCCCTCCCTTACATAAAATTTGTAAAATACGAGGTCTTTGACATGCCCATAAAAACACAACCCGGTGGAAGAAATCAACATCCCTATTTCATCATGTTTGTTGGAAAGCATGTCAACCATAAATCATAATGGTAAAACATGTTATATCATAGAAATATGGTGATATATGCAAAGATACAACACTATGTATCATGTGCAATTTATTCCCATGTGGTGTGAATCCTATCTTGCAATGACTACCACTTTTTACATAAGGGAGATTTATTTATTTGATAATAAATGGTACATGAGATATTGTTGTTATGGGGTTACTGGTTTATACCCCACATTTGTGGGGAGAATGGTGTGTTCGTTTTTTAAAAGTATTATGAAGGCAAATGTTAATTAGCCAACCACTATGACTAGTGACTTCTTTGTTGAAATACATGCATTGTGGGTGGCCTAACTTATTTTTTGAGTTGATCATAAATATTTGTCAACAACTCATTATTGCAGTTGATCATAAATATTGGTCAACAACTCATTATTGTAGGTAAGGCAGACCATTGACATTGTTTCAAGGAGCATCTTTTCTAAAATGGTCCACAATTTGAATTTTTGCTTTGCAAATTTAAAATTGGATTAAAATAAAAGTCACCTTTATAATTGATTAATTATTTTTAATTAATTAATTAATTTTCTTTCCCTTGTTTTAAATGTACATAATAAAGCCCTTTTGTATGATTTTTTTAACATATCTATCCTCTTATAATTATGGATTTGGAGTAATAGGTTCCTTTTTTCATCCTCCCATTTGGGGCTTCAAAACCTTTGACTTAAGGTGTATTCAATCCTAACATGGATTTTATTTTGGTTACAAGTCATGTGTATGCTTTTATGCATATTTATCCACTTGCAATTATGTATTTTGTAATATTATTCATTGGACCTTTGAGGAGTTCAATTTAATTTACTCCTCTTATTCATGATTTTAGAAAATTTTGTGGAATAGTAAAGGTGTGCAACTCGGTGGTACCCGACACTCCATCATCTTGATTACATACACTATCTCCTTTTTCAATATTCTTACTCCCTCAGTAGGAGTTGAAGTCACCGGTGTGACCTTTCGAAGGTATCACCACAATTCATGCCTTCTTTCTTGTGATTTTTTATCTCTTTGTTGTAAATTTTCCCATAGTGATTTGATAGCAATGTTTTGTGAAGACAGTTGAAGATAATTATACCTTTGGAATTGTAATAGTAATACCCTATCCATTATGTTGGGGTGATTACATTATATTGAGTGGAGACTTCATATAGTGTATGATTCAAGATGATTTTATGCTCCATATTTCGAGAAAAACTTTCCATAGGGCTCTCTGTTCTTATTCATCTAAGAGGATTGTATTTTTAGGCATTTGTATTTGATCTCTTGAAATTTTCTTGTAAAAGCATTGCAGTCCATTGCTTTTTAAGTGAGGAGGAATCATAAGGGTTAGCTTAGGGTTTATTTAGTTATTTATTATCCTAGGCATAAATGTGAGCTTGACCTTAGTTCACATGGGTTTTTCTACAATCTATGTTAAATTTAGGCTATCCTCAAGTTAGCTTCAATTAAGCTATTCTAAGATTTTGGTAAGATGTTACAAATATTATAAAATATGCATTAATATGACTATATAAACCTTGTTAAATTAATAAAATATTCACTAATAAATTGACATTTATTAACATAGTTATTAGTTGAAGCTCCATATGATTTTAAGTAAGTGAGGAGAATTTTAGTATAATTTTACCTTCATTGTTTTAAAAAACACCACCTCCACTAGCTTTCCCTAGATTTCCTTTAGAAGTAGCATCAAAATAATTTTGATAAATCTAATTTATGGACATTTCTATTTATCCTAGATCAAAGTAGATCCTTCATTTTAATATCATTATAACAAATGACTCTTCCATGTATATTCAAATCTTGTAACCAATTTGTTACTACCTCTTTTTCCACACTTGAGTCTTCTCATGATGAGTACAATAGTTATAAATAGTTCCAAACTTGGATATGATTTTGAGATTTACTTTTGAAAATTATATTATTACTTTCAATCCATAAATTTCAATAAATAATGGTAGGTCCAATCCTTCATAGAGTATATAATTATTTAGCTTTGAAATGATTAATCCAAAGTTGAATCAATTTTTTTAATATTAATAGATCTACCCAATATATTTTCATATTAAAAAAAAAAAAACTAAACCTAAATGGTGTGATCAAAGGGATAATGAAGAAATAAATGTTCTGATTCTTATAAATCCTTCTCCCTCAAGGCACATCTCAAAGGTCTATGATATCCTCTTCTTTATAGAATCTCTCCTATAAGAATATTACTTTAAACTACTAATGAAAGAAATGGTGAGGCTTTTGGAAGAGTTCCTAGTGACCAAAATGTTTTCCAATAAAAATATTTAGAAGTAGAAAAATTTAATTTCTCTATGTTTTCATACACCATGTTGATCGAGTATCTACCATCTATTGAAATATTATAAAGTAACTAGTCCTTTTGTGTAAAAATTGAAAAATAAATATCTTAAAGCATCTTTTGAAGTTCGTCAATAATTTTTTTGATTTCGTCTTCTTCAATCAGGTTACTAATATAAATCCATTATCTAGAGTTGTTCATCATATTAATATTGCCTTTGAGCTTTGAATATTTACAAGCTAGGCATGTTTAATCCAATTATTTCTATTTTGAGTTAGAGATCAGGTAATAATCCTTCACCCAAGCACTAAACCAAGAATTTTCATAATTCCTCTCATTCACTAACCTTCTTGTATAATATTTTAATCAACTAAAAATTATCTAATATGAAGTTCCATGTTGATGATCCTTTGGATAGGGTTATTTTCTCAAATAATTTGATTAAATAAAGAGAAACTACATATTTTTGAAGTAATATTGCCCAATTCTCTTTCTTGATATTTGAATGATCTCTAGCTAAATTTTTTCTATAATGCCAAACACATAAATCTATAATTTTGCAAGTGTTCTTCTTCAATATATTTTCCATTGAAAACCCTATTCCACTTACAAAGAGGGAACCTAAATTTTTCATCTCATCCATTTCAAAGAAAGTATCTTTAAATTTTATCTATTTTTTATGCTATACCTACTAGCAATCTTGAAAGTGGCATTATATAGATAGGGATGGATTAAAATGTAGTCTTAATTAGTTGTATCCTTCCTACCATTGGTAAGAACTTACTTTTCGAAGTTTCCAAACAAGCTTTCAATCTATCCAAACAAGATATCCAAAGATAATTTTTATTGTCTTTATGGGACAAAGGAAAACCCAAGTATGTTGAAGAAAATTTCTTATATTTCAAACCTTAAAATATTCATAGTAATTCATTGTAAATATAGGGAATTATCAATAAAAAATGTTGGAATTTGTAGTATTAATCAACTATCTAGTAGCATTATCATAGAATACTAATATAAATTCCATGACCTTAGTCTTTGAGAGATGGGCCAAAAGAAAAATGTCATCAATAAATTAGAGATAAGATTTGAGGGGACCAGTTTGTGAAACTTGAATATTTTTCCTTTCACTTTTAATTTTTATTAAAGCTCTCTCTAATCCCTATATAGGAATAATGAATAGACAAGGAGATAGCACATCACCTTGGAAAAATTCACAAGGTTACTTGAAGCAGAATAATATTTGATAAGAATAGAATATTTCACAATGCTATTATAATTTGTAATCCATTTACATGAATTATAATTAGAAATAAAATTGTTGACAATGTCATATAGAAAAATCAAATAAATACTATCATTTGTTTTGTTCATATCTAATTTTATAAGTACATGTAATTTGTCATGGAATGAGGAGAATGTACAACCCCGTATGTAATGATCATAACGTTAATTTTTTTTTAATGATGGATCATAAATAAATGAGTATATGGATATTGAATAATAAAAAGGATCCTTAAAAATGTACTTAGACACTTATTTATAATGTATTATTTCTATATTCCTCCTATAATTTCTTGTTTGATTATTTAATGAAGCCATAATTCTTCTAATATAATAAAAATGGTAGTTACAATTGAATAGAATGTTAAAGATATTTACATGGCATATTAATAAATAAGGTTAGAAGGTACGAGAATGTAAATCTATCTTCATATATTTTATTCATAATTAACATGGTACGAAAAACTTATTGGTTGCAATCTCCTCCAAATGATATCACTTTCATGGTCACAATCTAAGAAAGTATTGGTTGGAATAGCTCAGGGTATGTAGCTCAAGGTTATTTAGCTCTAAGACATATTAATCCCTATTCATATTAGGATTTGTTCAAATAGTTATGGGCTCAAAATTTATGGCAAAAATTTAGGTTTTTCATCAGGTTGTTTCTTTATAAAATGGTACTCACAAGGGTTCAACATATGCAGAAAGGATTTAATGGACCCTTTCAATGTGTAATGTGTTGGGATAACACTGAAACACTAAACCATTTATTCATAGAATACCCCATAGCCTCTAAATTGTAGAAGATGTTGGATTCCATTATTAATTTAATATCATCCAATGAAAAATCCATAGAACAAATATAGATATAGTGGAGAAATCAAGAAGGAAAATATTGGTATGTGGACCAAGTATTTTGGATGGAAATAACTATTCTTCTTTGGAACATTTGGAAGGAGTGAAACAAGTGAATATTTCAACAAGAGAGTAGGGAAATCCACTATGTTTGGCTCAAGACCATAGTAAATTTGATAGATACTATCTAAAATTTATTAACTCATCCACAAAATTTAAATCAACTATGGGAAAAAATGATGGTCTAATTAAAGATCAGCCCTGGATTATCCCAACATAGAAGGAATAAAGTGATCACTCAAATTATGGATAGAACAAAGTAATGACAACCTCCTCCAAAGAATTTCTGAAAAATAAATATGGATCGAGCATCCAAAGGAAATCTTGATAGAGCTAGTATAGGAGGGGTAGGTAGGTTGAAGGATGGTACTCTATTTTTTACTTTTACAAAATATTTAGGAATTTTATTCAATAACTTGGCAAAAGGATATGATATTTTGAGAGATTTGCAAGAGGCAGTGAAGGCAAGATGGAGACGTATGGAGAAGGGTGATAGTAGAGTCAGAATATCAACTTATGATAAATTACCTAAATTCAACTTCATTACTTGAGAACGTAGATTGATGAATTCAAAGGATCATAGATAAGATTATATTAATAGATTCTAGTTTTTAAGAGGTTGTTTTCAATCATGTACCTAGAGAACAAAGTAAAGTGGTAGATGCTATGGGAAATTGGGCTCTTAAAAAAAGAGATATTAGGTGATATGATTTTCCTCCTAGGTGGTGGCAAAACCAAACTACAACTGATCTTCTCCTTGTTCACGCTCTTCATGGCAGTGTTGGAAGCTATATCTAACTTATTACAAAATTTCATGGGCAGTTCTTAGGTAATTTTTCATGTTGTTCTTATGCAATTATTTTGGAATTTTTTATGTAGTTCTTCAATTTTTATGCAGTTCTTCAAGTAGTTCTTGTGTATTTCTCAAGGCAATTCTTGTATAGTTCTTTAGGTAGTTCTTGTATAGTTCTTCAAGTAGTGGTTGTGTAGTTCTTCAAGAAGTTCTTGTGCAAGCCTTAATCTAGTTCTTGTGCAAGCCTTACTATAGTTTGTTTTTTCTCTATTCTCATGCAAACCTTAGTTTAGTTATTGTGCAAGCATTACTGTAGTTTATTCTTATCTATTCTTGTGCAATTCCTCAATTCTATCCATGATACAAGATGTTAGAGGATTTTGTTCCAATAGTTGTAAGCTCTAATGGTAGGATAGTTGGTTTTCTAGGTAGGTATATTAGTTTGAATTTATATTTTTATTTGGACTGCTTCTTGTCTAGTCGCCAAAAGGCTAGACTATATGATTTTTGTATTGTACTCTTGAGTTTCTCCTAATATATATTTTTTTGAACAAAAAAAAACTTACATGCAAACTGAAAATGAAAAGCCACATATAGTTCACAAATATCATTTGCAAATAATTCTCTAAATTCATATTACAATAAAATGATAAATAAGTACTAAATCTTGAATAATCAAAAGAATCCTTACAAATGTTCATAGACACTTATTTATAATAGATATTGTCCAAAAGTAGTTAAATTCAAACATACTATATCTTTGCATGGAAAATTAAAAAAAACATTCCTTCATCCTAAAAGTCTTTACTTTGATTTCTGAGGAACATATTTATAATATATATTGACCAAAATTACCTAAAATCAAACTTACTGTATCTTTGCATTAAAAATAAATTGCAATTCATTCCTCACAAAAGTCTTCACTTTGATTGCTACTTTCCCAATAAATTCTATGAGCAATGTAATTTTAGAGTTATATGATTCTTTATCTTCAACATAATCCATTAATTTATCTCCTTAAGACCAATCCCTTATGTCGTATGTCATGTTTCTTGGGGTTATTTTCTATTCTTATTTTATTATTATTATTCTAAGAGTTTACACTCCTATTCTATGTTTCAATTCAACAAACTAGCATTGTATTTGACAAAACCTATATTTTAAATTTAGGTTAGCCAAAAAAATAATTTTAACATTTGCTTTATTCCTTGACAAATCTATGCCTTTTACCCATAGATATTTTTAGGATATTATTTCACTTAATAGATTGGAAATTTAATAAATTGATAGTGTTATTAACATAGTCGATTTGGTCAATTACTAACTTATTATATTGATACCTTATCTTCAATATCTCCCTTGAATAATGTTGTATTGAAAATATTCATACTTAATGTGAAAACGCACATGCAAAAAAGAAAATTAAAAATTAAAAGTAAATTCTAAAGCTAGAAAGGAAATTGGAAAATATAAGAGTTCATAGAAAAGTAAAAATGAAAGTTCTAAAAATATAAAAATAATGACTCGGAAATAGTTATTACTAGAATTATCATGATTTTATATATCGTGTATCCCCACCAACTGAATTGTCCATCCATCCTCACTTGGGTGTACCATCCAACCAATGCATCATCCATAGTTGGATTAGATTTTATGGAGTGAAGAAATATGGTGAAAAACCCTTGATGTAGTGAAGAATATTGTATGAAGAAAGTTGAATGGTAAGAATTTTATCAAATTTATTATTTATTCAATGGAATATGTGAGTGGTGTAATTGATCCCAAATTGATTATATGATATTATACTATGAAAATACTATGAGTATATTATTTTGATTATAGGAATGATAAAAGTGTATGATTGAATATATAATTTATATGCTTTTGAAAAATTTTATACAAGAAAATTTTGATTATCAAAATTTTCAATCCTAATATGTGGGTCATGTAACATTGTTGATGTGTCATTAGTTGTTGTAGTGTTTCTATCTAGTTGTTCCCTTTATCCAAAACTCAATTCAATACCTTGATGATCTAGAATATGGTAAGCCTCATATTTTTAGACACATGAATGACTCATATTTGTCTCATTTGTTTCTCTTATGGAAAATAAATTGTATGCATCATTGTGATGTCTCAATAAGGGCTCATATTATTGACATAGACTTGATGTTGATGTGATATTACCACTTATTCTTCCTACAACTTGATATTCCTTTTTGTTTTGGATAATTGGTGACTTGACTATCTTATTAAATTCCCCTTGTTATCTTCACTCAACCAATTAGTGCTTATAGAAAAATTATATCACCTTTCAACTGATCAAAAACTTCTCTCAAGTATTTATAAGTTGTTCATTTATTTTGTTAATGTCATGCTAGTGGAATTTCCTTCTATAAATTGGTGCCAGTTAACTAACAAATTGAGCATTTTTTGATAGATCAATGGCCTTGATGATAAATCAAAACATTTAATAAATTGATGTCTATTAAGATTTAACCAATTATCATGAATTTTGGTATTTTATGTTACTTTTAGGCTTGAATTTTGGACAGTCTAAAGCTTCATGAAAATATTTGAACTTATCCATATGACCATCCTACTTATTGAGTGATTTATTTGCTAATTCTAACCCACTTTTATAGTGTCATTGATTTGTAATCAATTCCCCAATAACAATATTCAAAACCACTACAACTACATAGAGAATACTTAAATTTACTACTTAATATATTACTCTAATCTTACATGTTTATGTATATATTGTTTTAGATTAAATTATGAAAGGAGGGTTTTGAAAAGCATCCCTCAACATTTTACATCAACTTCCATAGGGAAGAAACACATAAAACACAACTGAATAGGATAGCTAAAACAAACCAAAAAGGGACTCCAAACAATGCTTAAAAGCAAAGCCAAAAGTACCTTACATCACCAAAAACCAGAAGGTGGTATCACAGGCCAGTCGAACAAGGATTCAATAGTAAGTTCAGAATATATTTAGTTCTAGAAATTCTTATCCATCTCCACATCATGCAAGATCTCACCTACAAGATGATTCATATCCTTAGAGTAATCCACAACTATATCCATTGATCCCATAATGCAATATTATTTAATTGAATAAGGGAACCTTGGGAGGGATGTTTGATATGGGAAACACCATATTCCCATAATGGAATAGAAATTAAAAAAATTCATTAACCTGAGTGTGGGCCACACACCACCTCAGATCACCCCTTAAGTTATACCATAAAAGGGTCATGGGAACCCGACAGATAATATGGGCATCACATCCAAAATGAGTGCCAATATCTCAATTTGAATTTAAAAATAACCAGTTGCTGAAGGATGAAAACTTAACCAACTGCAAGGAGTAATTGTGATGTAAAATTATGTATTGAAAATGTTTGAACCTAATCAAAGCATCACCTAAGAAAACATCCCACAAGTGAATCTTAGGCCACCAACATGAGTGTTGGGCTACACAGCCAAAATGAGCACCATTCTACCAATTCAAATACAAAAATACACCATCACTTAAGACTACAAGTAAGGCCAACTAGCAAGAGTAATGATGATGTAACATATGACTTGCAATTGAATGGATCCCTAAAAAAAATTGAGATGAATCAATATTAGGAATATTTAGGAGATCCACAGGGAAATTATTTCTCCACACCATAAGGCCAAGAATGTTGGTACCAAGATTAGCCAAACAATCTATTAGTGAATTACCCTCCATCATAATATGTGCCACTCAAAATTGATTATGATCCTGAAGGTATATCGTTGATTCATTCATCATATTTGTAATATTCCAGCTCGATTCTAACAAGAAATTCAAAATGTTGATCACATTCAAGAAATCCCCTTCTATCTTAGCATTCACTGCCTCCAAATCAATCATAAGGTTAATACATTGGAAGGCGACTCTAGACTTCACAAAGTGGAATGTTTGGGATAATAAATGCTTAGAATATTGTTTCTTACATATTTATTTATATTATAAATATTAGGTTTTTGAGATTGTAAATGCCTTCATTCTTGGGCTCTATTATTCTTTCAAAATCCATGAGTGTAATTTGCAATCCTACATAATTAAAATTCAATTTCTATAGTTGTGTTGCATTTTTATAGTGTTCTTATTGGAATATTTCTTGGTGTTCAAAAAATAATTCATAAAAAATTTAATAAAGAACCAAATTATTGTGATATGGAAGAGTTTTCTTCTTTTCAACTTTCTTTAAAAAAGATTAAATGTTGCTATCAATTCCAACAATGTCCATAGGTATATGCATTCCTAGCTAATAATATTTATTGATATCTATCTACCTAGACATAATGCTTTCTATTTAATATGCTTGTTTCACTCTCTCTCTTTCTGATGAATATTTTGAAATTTTCTATATTCACAAGCCTCTTCATATTTAAAATGGTAGTCCTCTTAAGGTATCATAGTTGTGTGTGTGCTGGAATTTTTGATATTTTCTATATTTATAGGTCTCTTCATATTTAAAATGGTGGTCCTCTTAAGATATCATAATTATATTATTACTTCAATGAATAAGATGTATCCTTTGACCTTCTAAATATATGATTGTGACAATTGTACCATTGGAGAGTATAGTGCTCCATTATGTATAATTTTAGTGGTATAGTATAGGGTAGAAATTGGCTCACATTCTAAATAAAAGTGGAGGTATTCAAAGGTTTGGTTGTCCTGGATATGATCTTGAGTAGAAAGACTCACAATTTAGAGGGAATGTAAGGAATAAAACTTTGTAGTAAATTAGGAAGCAAATACTTGTAGAATATTTATAATATTTTATCAAGTAGCACAGTGATACACATATAGAGAGATTAGTATATGTACATGATAAGTGGATAAAATTGACAATATAGGGTAGGTTATACATGGTTGGCATACAACATGGAAGAGTGTTCTATGGCATAAAATAAAATAAATGTAGTAGATCAATAACCCTTTTTTTCAATAAGTTTACATAGGTTTTTATGATGGGTATCTCATAATGAATAGATCAATAACCCTTTTACTACAAACACTCTAGTAATTTACCCATATCTAGGAACCAAATAACACAAATATTAAAAATCTGACTTAAAATAGTAGAAAATTCTGAATCAAAATTAATACTAAAAATATTAGGTAAGTTAATATTCTTTGTACTTTGTCAAATTAATTGGTGACTAAGAATTTTTAAAGTGTTATAACCTAACCTATAATTTCTAAGGAAAACAAAATTCAATTCTTAAGAAATGCTTGAGAAGCAGGGTTATGCATAAGGGGTCAACCCCAAAATCTATCTACAAAATCATGGATAATTAGTATCAAAATCTTGGTGAATCATGTTTAAGATAAATGGTGAATTACATTCATTGTCACTAAAAAATTTCAAACTACGGTGAATTTATCTATGTTGGGGGTTATGAATATTGGTTGCCAAATTCTAGACCTATACATAAAAATTAAATGCTTTATGTGGAAAGGAAAAGCCATGTCTATTATACTAAGCCTATAGAAAAATTTTTATAGGAAAAAGCTATGTCGATTGGTATGAGATGATCAGTTGTAGATATTACGATAAAAAAATATCGATCGGTTGCATAAATGGCAATAAAAAATACCAATCGATTTAGATATGATGGTAAAAAAATACTGATTGGTTGAAGACATGTTGATTGGTTGCAATAATACTTATTGGTTGTAGCAATACCAATCAGTTGTAGGAATGATGATTAGTTGTAGCAATGTTGATTGGTTGCAGTAAAGTTGATCGGTTGCATCAAAGTTGATTGGTTGTAGCTATGTTGATCATATGCAATAATGTTTGTGTTGCATTAATGTCAATCAGTTACAAAAAAGTTAATTGGTTTTAGCAATACCCATCATATGTAGTAATTCCGATGCATTACATTAATACCAATCGGTTGTAGCAAAGTCGATCGGTTGTAGCAATGTGGATCGGTTGTAGCAATATTGATCAGTTACAACAAAGTCGATTGGTTGCAACAAAGTCGATTGGTTGTAGCAAATATGATTGGTTGCACCGGTACATATCGGATGCATCCAAGTTGATATGTTGCATCAATGTTGATCGAATACAACAAAGTTAATCAGTTGCATCAAAGTTAATCAGATATAGAAAAGTTAATCGATTGCAATAAAGTTGATCATTTGCAGCGCAACTAATTAGTTGCATTAACTATGCATTGCATCTATGTCATGTGTCAACCATCCATTAAATGATTGTATGCATATGCCACATGTCTATTTCAAAAAATTCTATATAAAGGTATAAAAAGTTATTTTTTACCTTTCTTAACACATATTTAACCATTTTCCTTCTGTTTGAACCCTTTTATGATGCTTTTCATCAACTTCCCAATACCTTCCACCCTACCTCCTGATCCATAGTCCCTCATAAAAATGAAATAACCCAATAGCATCCCCTATCACCCTTGCAATATCAAAAATTAATTTCAGAAACCTCGTTTGCCCCTTAATTTCTAAAATTTTATCAACACCGGGTTACGACATGTCATGGGTCCAATACTTTGGTCTTTGGGGTCTAGTTTTTATATTGTAGTTCAACACATATATTAAAATAATGAGAAGATAATTGCAGGTTATGCCATTTATTCGGGAATGGTAAATGTTGCCATTGACAACACAAATTTTGAATTTTATTTCACATCCTCTATCATCACCAGTTGATAGCATTGCCTCACACCGATTATGATCCAATCACATTGAAATTCACTTTAATTTATTATGATAAACTCTACATGAATACCACCTTCAATGTGCAGCCAAAATATTTTCAAGGTATAACTCCATATTTTTTTATTCAAATAAATTTTAATTCTAAGGTTTACAATTATTGATTTTTTTTTTTTTTAGTCACATCTACCAATTACAAAAGGGGTTTGAATATACCAGCTATTCAGGACATTTTTCTTCAGGAATGTTGTGAATTATTTTAGCCAAATACATTTTTCAAGGAATACCAACAAAAATTTTGATGTGGACATTGTCATATTTGGTTTGTTGTATTGCACACCAAGAATTTTTTGGGTCCACCTATGTCTCACATCGGATCAGAATTGATATCCATAATGTGAAAACCTAGGATTCTCCTTCACAAAAAATAAGCACATGCAACTACATTATTGGTTTTTTTATGAATTTTATTATAATTTGCAGAACACTATAGTACAGACTTCTTGGCACTCATACCTAGACACTACAACCATGATAGAACAACAAGTGCTGATATTTTTATTTAATATTAAACTAGTAATTTATATTTCATGTGTTTATCATTTTTATAATTTTAATATTTTATACAAAATATAGAAAAGGGTATACTATTCCTCTTCAAAGTGGAATGATGCTTTTAGATATTATAATCCATAGGAATTAGGAGACTCCAAAACACATGCAGAGGAAACAACCCCTCCACTAAGAAAAAGAACAAGGAAACATGTAATATCTAGTTCTCTTAATTCCCAACAACTACCACCTACATGCCCATTGCCAATGGGTATAGTTGCACAAGAGGTATCATCTTTGGGAAGTAAGTTTTATAGTTGCATTATGAAGGTTAACACATCTTACAATGATTAAACTTTAAGGATTATGTTGAACATATTGGAGACCTTAAATGTTGAAGCCCAAGCTTATTTTAATGAATGTGCATGTGATAATAAAATGGTTGTTGTTGTTGTAGGTACAAATAATGTTATCGAGGTTAGACTAATATGTTCTAATTTTTTTTGTTCTCTTTTCTAAAATGTAAATGTCTATTGACTACATATTTTTACTTTTGCAGGTAAAGTTTAATAATCTAAAGAAGCAGGTTCAAAACCTGCAAGACTATGTCTAGATGGCAAAGGATTTATTAATGGCTTCTACGACAATGAAAAAGGAGCTTAGGAAGCATTTCAAGAAAACAAAACTTTTAGAAAAATCATTACCTGAAATGGATTGGATCCTGATGTTCTACTTAATGAGAAGGGTAAAGAAGTTCTTGCACCAGTATTCAAAGATGTTGGGAAAGAGGAAAGCAACCCGCTCAAAGGCTTGAAAAGTATAGAGAACATCCTTGTTAGTTCTAGAGCAATAGAGAGGACTTATAACCAAACCGAGGAAGGACCATTTGAAATGAAAAATGTGGAAGCAGTGAAGAAGGAAAAAGATGTTGAAATTACCTCTAGCCCCCCATATAAGGAATGAAAATCCAAAAGATATATTATTCTATTATCACTTTTGAAAATTTGATGTTTCAAAATGATAATTTTATGATATGTTTTCATTTGAAAACAATATATTTGTTGTTATTACTTGACTATTATACTATTTAAAATTCATATCCCCACCCCCCCTAGGGTGGATTAAGTTAAATTTTGATGGGGCATCTAGGGGCAACCCAGGTGAAGCTGGGGCTGGTGGCTTACTTAGAGACCACAAGGGTGAGGTGCTTGTAGCTTTTGCAGAACATCTTGGAGCTCAAACTAACAATGTGGCTGAAGCAAGGGCAGTTTGGAGGAGCCTCAAGGTGGCAGAGAATTATCCAGGGAAACTGTTGGTGGAAGGTGATTCTCTTATTATTATAAATCTTCTAAAGAACACTAAGAGAGCTCCTTGGAGATTTGATGACTACATCCATGAAGCAAGGGCTCTAATTCATGATCGACTCGAGGCCATAATTTTGCATACCTTCCGGGAAGCAAACATGGCAGCTGATAGGCTGGCAAATGAAGGCATTGTAGCAGCAAATTTGATCACGTGGACTGAAAATCTTCCTCATGCAGTCTCAATGGTGATAGATAATGAAAAAATTTAGATTGGAAGGCTCAAAGTGGATCAATGATAGAAAATGGGGGCATTTTTAAAAAAAAAAAAATTGAACCTTATAATGGATTTTGTCATATTTGTTTTTTTTGTTCATGTGACTAGTTTTTTTTGCAGCTGGTGGGGCACTGATATAGGTTTTTTATCTACAAATTCATGCATGGGAAAAATCGCTTTGGCCTCAAGTATTTCCCAAGGTGTGTTTGGATTCGATGTCGCAAAAAGGCCCTAGCAAGAAATAACAAAGTGTTGGAGATCCCTGACAATGAGGCACCAGACCCCACCATAATAGTCTTGGAGAAGATGACAATTTCATCATCCTCCAACAGTATCAACCAGCTTGAAGAGTCCGTCCGGCCTCATCGAGGCAACTGTTGATTTGTGTGATTCCTTAAATCTTCTCGTTTTATAGCCAGCAGCCCGGGGCACAAGGAGTCAAAGGCAAAATCTAAATATGATGGCAAGAACGATGATAAGAAGTTAGATGAGGACTACAAGGAAGACTGCTTGGCCTCTTGGCTGTCCATTCTATGGGATGTTTTTTTTTTGACCATATTCTATTATTTTTATATGGGCACAAGCTACTCTGCATGGTGCTTGCATGATTAGTTTTTGTCTTTGTTAGTTCTTTTTTGCGTCTTTCTTTTCTGATGGCCATAATATTAGGCTTCCATAGTTTAGTTTGGCCGTATTCTAATGGAAGAGTAGGTCTTGGCCATTTTTGTTGTCAGTTTAAACTTTTAGGGCTTGGCCTTTGTCCAGTTGGTCAGTGGACCCTATTTTGTAAAATGGTTTTGGGTCAACCAGTTAAAACCCGGTGTTAATTATAATATTCTCTTACTTACCAAAAAAAAAAAAAATTCATATTTGTGTGTTATTTTCATCACTTGAGTATTATGTTGTTCCAATTATGCTTTAGTTTACAAGAATAAATCTATGAATGAGTTTAAATTTTCATTTTATTCAAAGTCAATATTTTTATGATATAAATATGAGTATTGTCTTGTGTTTTATGCTAAATTGTTTTTATATTTCTATATCTAGAGTAATATGCTATTTATATTTTACCTTCTAGAGTGCATGCAAAACCTTTTAGAAGAAATATTCATAAATGATACATACATACATGCATGGTTTGCAAATTTTCAATTTATTAAAAGTTAAAGAATAAATCATAATAATTTGTCAACATAGACAATTAATTCAATAACAAAGCTACGATATAATAATGAGAGTTATATTGTGCTATTTTCATAGCTTGGATTTCATCCCATTTCCATTTATATAGTATTGTTATTTCCGTAGCTTGATATTTATGGTATCTACATTATGCTTTGTACTATTCTAGACTACACACAACACTTTGTAAAAGAAAAATTTACTAAATATGTATGCATGCATGGTTTTAGAATTTCTAGTTTACTCAAATCTAAAGCATAAATCATAAAAAAAATCAACATAGACAACTAATAACATTAAAAAGTAAATATAGGAAATCATTAATTATAGAATTTTTTAAATCATTGTAATTTTACAAATGATATCAAATATGAAAAATCATTGATTATAAGAATTTTTTTAAACCATTGAAATTTAAAAAAAAATATCTAATCTGGAAAAATCATTGATAATATGAATTTGTTTAACTCATTAAAATTTTACATTGTTGGAAGCTGAAACAATGTCTTGTCAACTTCTCCAAAAGTACCAAAAATCCTTTGATTCCGTGTTTCCATAATCTCATCACTGTAAGCTAACTTATTATCCTTATTATCAATAGTACTAGTGAGACCACTTCTATATGCTAGGGACTTCCAATATGTCAAATCTCTATCATAGGGAAACTTATCCAACTCGTACGATGATACATACATTCTAAAAAAAATTCCAAATATTTTCTAGCCTATTATGAACTTTATATTTGACAAAAGAGAGTGCACTGAAAACCCTTTCATATTCAACAAATTCCAAAATTATTATCTGACATAATTCATATAAAATAAAGTATTCACTCATAGTTTCTTGTAAGACATTACATGGATACAAGTTTTGACACAAACACATGATGGAACTAGTCTCATGTGGATTTTTGAAATGTGCAATTTGATTAACCATTTTTTATCCAAAATTGGTTGATTGTTGTATCAAAATTTATTTGTTTAGTATCCCATTTATTTGAATACCATTTACTTCCACACATTTAGAGAAATGTGTCATAAGAGTGCCCTTGTATCTTACAAACAACTCACTTTTACTACTATGCTCATGACAAGAATTCCAGAACATGGGATTAACAATATCCATGACCTCAAGCACCTCTTCTTTGTGAAAATTATTTCTTGTTTTACCTTTTATTTTTCTTGCAATTCTTTTCAATTTATTCTTAGTACTATCCAAAACTTCATCAAAACCACAATGTGTTATGGACACTTGTTCAACATCATTTATAAGTGTATATAATTTCTTTTCATAACTATATAAAGGAATCATCTTTCCATGGATATCAATACAAATATTATAATTGATGTTAAAATTTAAAAAGCTATTAGGATCATTGAATTGAACTAATGTATTACAACTATCAAATAAATGATCCTTAAAATTTTCTTTGGATAAGTAAACCTTATCAATAAGAATGCATATTTGTTTTCTCATCCTGATGAAATCGATAATATAAATTTCTCTTTCTTGTGTGAGTTTAATCAATGAATTCATTTATTTCAACAATTGAAGAATATCACATAATTTGAGAAGAGTTTCAAATGCAGTCATACGAAATAGCAAATAGTTTGCCTTGTCAACATCCCTACGATGTGTATACATAAACCCCACTAGGGATTGATATTCTAAAAAAAACTCTTTTTGTAGGAAGAAACAGTGAAATCCACCTATTGTCTACATATTTTAAAAAATTTCTACCTCTAGTTACATCAAAATAAAATTGTTAAAACTTTGTAAACCTTTTTGGACTGCATGAAAAGTAAGAGTGTATTTCACGGATGAAATCTTCCACTCTGGCTACATTTTCAAATGTGCTCATAATTTTGTATGCAAGATTCATTATGAGCTATACAATGAATGGGAATAAAATATATGGGGTAATTGATGTATAAATTATAACAAAAAGACCATTCCTTTGCCATTGCATTAGAGTTGCACCATTATCTCCAACACAAATAACTTTGTGGCAATTTCTTTTTCATCCATTTCGACAATATACTTTAAACTTGTTACAACAACATTGTAAATGTTTTCCACATTAAATTTTTTATCATATTATGTAGTGCTAGCAAATTATGTTGTCTCAAATAATTGTGGAATGTGTAAACATGTATGAAAATCCAAGATATGTTGTTAATAGTCATTACCTCATCAATGGAAAGTGAAACAAATTTGGCTTGTTTTACATTCTCTCTCAGGTCCTCCTCAACCAGTGATAGATATTTTATAACTTCCCAACCACTTTTACCTAACCAAAGAGAAATGGTAAGGCTATGTACATCATTTATTTGAAATATTTGCTTATAATAAGGAAAATCAGACATGGGTCGACCCTTTTTTAGAATACTGCATACAATAACAAACTGCAAATGTTTTGAGGCTAATATGTTATTATTTTTCTGAAATTGGGCCTGGATTGTTCCACCCTTTTCAACGAGATTTTGTTGGTGTTTCATTGATTTTTCATATTCAACTACATATTTGACATGCACACATTCCAATGCATCCTTCCACCTATGAGATTTCTTAATTGTTCCATAACTCTATATTTCTTTGATATAAACTTTCCCACAGTGTTTTTCTATTGTGTCTTTCTTATTTTGCAACAAATGATCCTTTCCCAATTTTTAACAATAAATAATTCATATACACACTTTCTCTATTTCATCTCACTCAATAAAGAGGTATAACCATGCCCTTTCATTTTAAAAATCCCTTCCAATATTCCATTAGCTTATATTTTGATGTTTAGATTTTCAATTAGATGATTCCCTAGGGGTATGCATTTTAATTGTAATTTCATTTTATTTTTTTGGTTTGTGTGTCTATACTAGGCATCTTGTGAAGTGGTTGTTGAATGTTGTTATTAGAAAAATTATCATGTGGTCCCATCTCATTCATTGGAATATCTTCGAGTGGATGCATATCAGGGTCAAAAGTGTTTACAACATTTAATGTTTGGTGTTCTATAACATTTTTAAATGTAAAAAGACACTATTTTAAAGATGTAGATAAGGATACAACCGTTTATATATTAATAAAGAAAGGTTTTATATTTAAGAATGACAAATATAAAAAGTAATTATTTGATGGTAAAATATGTTTGTACCTACATATTGTGTAGATGTGGATGCCTCACCGCATTTTGATATCTATGTAAAATATTTTAGAATTGTATTTTTACTAGAATTTTGGCCTCTATTATTTCCATATTTAGTAGGTGACATTGTATCTATAAAGAAAAAAACTTTATATGTTAGGAAATGAATATGAAATTGAAGGAAAATCATATACTTCCCTCAATAATAATTTGCATTTCTAAGTAACCAAGGTTAAACTATAATTCCATAAATAATATATGAGTCTTTAGATGAACCTATGCTACCCTCTAGAATGACCTCTTCCTGCATGCTTAGAGAACAACAAAAAATCAAAACAATGCTAAGAAAATATACTCTAACATACAAGAAGCAATATATAACAACAAAATGCTCTCAACACACAATAATATGACATTGATACTTGTCTACCATAGTTGTAGATAGTGCATCTACTATGCCTATGAAACTAAAGAAAAAGAGCTTTGGAAAATAAAATTATGGAGGAAGGATACTCTAATAGCAATTCTAAATAAAATAACAAATGTTAAAAAAGAAGTAACAAGGCTAGAACAACAAGTAGGTATTAAGTCAAATTTACTGCTAGAGATTCTCCAAAACAAAACAAGTGTATTGAATTTTGGAAGACTTTGATTTACATATTATCATAGTCATCACAAATTTTAGTCATTGATACTAATGTTATTGAAATCTGTCGATAGCTATTGATTGACAATTCATTGATATGTATCAAGGGGTAGTCCTCTATAATAGATAAATATATGCAACTAATCAACAATTATTGATTGATAATTATGCTTATATTGATTGAAACTTATCTTCAACTAATTAGCCTTTTACCAATGCACACTTCTCTACAATCGATTGAAATAGACCTTCTAATACACCTCTACAATAAATTAGCTTATACCTATTGACACTACCCTGCAATCGATCGGCTTATGTCGATTGGTACTCCTCTACAATTGATCAATTTATGTCGATAGTCACTCCTTTGCAACTGATCAAATTATGTTGGTTGATACTCCTCTGCAACCTATAAGATTTTATTGATTTTCACTCCTATGTAATCAATCAGCTTATGTTGAAAGTAACTCCTCTAAAACCAATTAACTTATATCGATTGTTACTCCTCTATAATTGATCAAATTTTGCTGATAAATGCTCCTTTACAACTGATCAACTTGTGTTGATTGACACTCCTCTATAATCGATTGGATTTTATGATTGACACTCCTCTACAACCAATCAACGTATGTTGATTAACACTCATTTACAATCGATAGGCTTGTGTTTATTGATACTCCTTTGTAACTAATCATCTTATATTGATTGAAAATCATCTACAACTGATAGAATTATATTGACAAACACTCCTTTGCAACCGATTGGCATATTTTGATTGAAAATCCCCTACAATCGATAAGCATATACCAATTGGAACTTCCCTACAATGGAAAGGTTTATGTTGAGAAGAACTCCTCTACAACCTTGTCAAGTTTGTGGAATTGATCGATGTCTTCCAATTGATAATACCCTACATTGAATCAACAAATATATAGACTGATAATAGGTTTTTTTGCTTTAGATCTATTTTTGAGTTAAAGTGTTTTAGATGTATTTTTATTGGTACGGTATCTATTGGTAATGAATCTACCTAGTTATAATATCTGTACCTTGTATGCCCTAGACCCAGCCAAAACTAAAATGTCGAAGGAAAGGAATGTCCTCTAGGCTAATATCCAAAGAGGGTTGGCTCCATTACTAATCCTACACTTGGTATAATCTTAGAGTAATAGGAAAGTAATGGGAAATAGAAAAAAGAAAGGGAAATATGTCTATAATTCAGCAATATAGGATGGGGATAGACTAACAGTTAAATTTTCACTAGGCAATTAACAACATATAACAAAAATCCAAGTGCAAAAACTTCTAATAGTTATGCAGAAAAATAATCCTACAGTGCATTATAATGCTCACTCCCTCACAAGCAAAGACTAAATTCAGAAGCATAATTTACTCATAGTACATAATAGAAATGAAAGCCTTAAAAAATTACACATAGAAAATTATCAAGTGTAAAACCACTAGAATAACCAGAAGCCAAAGTGTTCCTATTGATGCAGAAAACTTAGAGTATTTTTCTGCAGAGTGTCCATCCTCCTTTACAATGTAAAATTATTAGTATTTAGAGAGCAATTTCACCTCTATAATTTAATGCATATACAATGAAATATTGGTAGATCAAAAACCAACATGCATGTTTTCCTCCTCGGCATCAATGACATCTTTAGTAAAAAAAAATTGTAAGGAAACCATGACCTAGATTTTATGGGAGAATCACACAAAGAAATCAATAGGAGTAAATGCTTGAACTAACCTTGGAAATTTGTGCATCGGGATGCAGCAAAATCATTTGAAAATTGGGTATTTTGTAGTTGAACTCACTTTTCCTCGTGCCTTGGAAATTCAATCTCACTAGGAAAGTCCCCCAAGCATTAAATTTGCTTTGAAAATTAGCAAGGTTGATAGTTGATGCATTGGAAATAAATGAGAATTATCTCTGATCTCTAAATGTTGAAGTGGACATTCTGGAAGCATTGCCTACATTGCTCCAAGAATTAAATTCTATCCTTCCTTACCTATTTTTCAAAAAATCCATAAAATTACACCTCTGGAAGCAATGTATCTATAAAAGAATTGGTTTCTCCTAAGGACGGGTGAAATAGCCTTTTCAGAACAAAAACATGTGTCAACGTAGCTTGGCTTGATATCTTAGCAACTTTTCCCTTTAATTCTCTTCTTTATAATCATATTTTTTACTTTCGCCTTGAAAGAGGGCAACATAGAATTTTTCCCTTCTAGGGAGGTGACATCACTTTTAAATTCAATGTAGAGCGCTTTGCAATGCTTTCACCCAAAATTGAACCTTCAAAACCCCATTTGCCCCCTAGAAAGGTGAAACCATATGGTGCATCTCCATAGAGGCAATATTGATTTACTCCATTTTAAATTTAACACCAAGAACTATATTTTACGTCTACCCAATCGTAGATGAAATCATTAATTACATTAAAGAGGACCCTCATGATGTCAAACTTCTTTCTTTCATTTTAAATCTCAAAATCCTCTTTCACTCAAAAGAGGGGTGATAATGAGCTTCACCCCTCACTTGGGGTGAAATCACTGGCTTGACTTATCCATGTTGTGCCCACCATGTTTTAAATTCTTTCTTAAGATATATTTTTCCCCAAGGAGAGGTGACAGAGAGTTTCAGCCCTCACTTGCGGAAAAAGTGCATTTTAAAAGTCTACTTTGATTCATAGGCACTCAACCTATGTAGCACTACTTAATATTTTTGTTTACATTATGTTTCACCCCAAAGAGGGATTCTAGGGAGTTTCACCCCTCTTTTGGGGTGAAAGCACCTTAAATTTTTTACCTTTGATGTATCTAGCACTTCAAAATGTTTTTTTCCCCAAAGAGGGGTGACAAGAGTTTTCACTCCTCAATTGGGGAGAAAGTGTTTATTTTCAACTTGAGATTTTCGTTCCTTTTTTTAGTTGGGTGAATCCACTCCAAAATTTGTTTAGCTTCTAAGAGGGGCAAAAGTGATATTCAACCCTCGATTAGGGCGAATCTACTCCATCCCTTACTTCAATTTTTCTTTGAAATTAGAGCACAATTTTCACATTCTCTAGGGTAAAACTTCCTTTGCAAGTGGAGCTTGGGGCAACAATGCCCAAATTCATGGCTCCTTCTATTTGAAGTGTTTATCCCTTTAGAATCAATTCATTGTCGATGCTTATGTTCCTCTCCTTTATTTTAACCAAAATTCTTCATTACATTGAAGATTTCCATGTTATTTACAGTAATGCAATAATATGAGAAGAGGCAAAAAATCCAATTAAATATGCATTAAAATTATAGCACCTTCATTAGAAAATTTATTAAAATTTTACAATCAATTATTCAAAAAAATTGTAATGTGGTAAAGTTGTAAAACATCCAATATTCTTGGTGGCACAAGGGGTATCCAGCTCACATGGATGCAACTGATACTAGACCTTCATCCATTGGACTTAAGAGTTAGCTCCACTAGGTGCATCAGGCATCTTACTACTTGCTCCAACATCTTACTCCTCGACTTCTTTTTCTATATGTTCTTCCTCTGAGAGAAACACAACTGTAGCTTCATACACTACAACAACATCAAACCAAGCCTCTCTAGAAATTATCTCTGGATCATTAAGCACATCCACCAGGTACCTAAAAATATCCACCTACCCCATGTCAATGTAATTTACCTACTGACTGAGCTCTAGTAAACCAGAATCAATTTGTATGAGCTTCCTCATCTTGGGAAACACATAGTCATCGGTAAAAGTCTCATACCAAGCATCAATTTTAAAGGTATCATCAAGAAAGAATGTCCATGCTACTTCTAGGTCATCCTTTGATAGAATGTTTCCCCTATCATCAGTGAAACTAGTGAAACCATTTTTGAGTACCACATTGAAATAGGTTGTTGAAAATTTTCTCTCTTGCTCAAACATGTCATGTAGCTTGCAAGTCTCCTTAACATGATCCATACTAAAGAAATACTAGCACAGTACAACTTTAGTGCTTTCCCAATATCGAGCCATATCACTCATGGAGTAAAATCAGAGATCTGATCTAGCTAGTGCCTTCATTTGTGTTGCCTTTACCATAAGAAATTCTAGGTGCTCTTTGCCATACTCCACTATATACTGACCATATGAGATGATAGTTTGTATTTATTGAAGGTACATGAGGACATATGTCACCTTTACCACCATGCTCTTAAAATGAATAAGAAACTAGCTGCGCACCTCCTTAAATTTTTCTTTCGCTAGGATGATGGTCTGTGTTGCTTTCACGTCTAGCTAATCCTTCAATTTTTGGATTTGGCTTTTTAATGCCTCAACATATTTTTTTTCTCCTTTGTATTGCTTAAGCTTTTAGAGAATATTCTCCAAATTTTCTACCCTTTTCTACAAATGATTTAATTCTAACTGTGCTGATTGCAACTACGTTTGAATTTTCATCAAAGACTCCTTAAAGTTGGTGATCTTAGCCTTAGCATCGAAGAACTAATTCTTATAGTGCTCACCATGCATGAACAAGGAGCTCATATTTGCTTGAATGTTATCCACCATCTATGTGGTGTTGATATTTATTAGGTCCTTGGTGATGATATTATAATTATAATCATTCAAAATCATATCACACTGAGGCTTCTTGACCTTGGGAAACATCTTCATTGTATGGGCCTCCATGGTGTTGGGATCAAATAAAATCCGCTTCAAGGGATTTTCTAGTGCCATAGATTCTCTTATTTTCTAACTCTTCAACCACTACAATGAGCTCAAAAGATCCTGGTTTATTTTTTTTGCAATGGGTTGTACTAATATAACTACTATCTCTGACTCAGGTACCACCTGCAATTCCAAAAATGGGTAAAATGGAAATGAGCCATCTGTGGATTTGGCTTGAGGGAATTTGAAACTAGCATAGTAGAAATGGTGATGGTAATGGAACTGGTGGTGGAAACAGAGGTAATGTTATTGTATATAATTTATTCCATTATTATTATGCTAGTAGGTTAATCTGGGCACTTTGTTATTTGTTATAACAAAGCCTAAATAAGCCTCGGGTGGTTTCGTAACCTTCGGGCTATTATAGGCCTTCATGTATTATTTATAATCTTCATCATCAGTGATTAAGTGGTTTGATTGCTCACATGGTATCAGAGTTGTTGTTTATTTTGGGTACGCTACTATAATTTTGGGTACTTAATTTTTTTTAGAATCGACACGTAACCCTAGGCAAGGCTAGACCTGCATCTCGAGCACATTTCTTGAGATGGGATCCTTGGGCAAAGATCCCAAGGTACTGAATGTGAGGAGGAAGACATAACATGGACTGGCTGAATAGGTTGACTCGGATGTAAGTGATCGAAAGGAGGGACCAAGACTCAAAATTTTGGATGTGACACAACAAAGGATCAAAGGTATCTAAATAGAGCGTGGCTATGAGAGGAGATAGAGTCAAGGCATAGGTGGCCCTCGACCAAGCGGCGGACCTCACTACGGTGATAGCCACCAAGGCAGCCCCACGCGGGAGGAGACTAACCATCCACTTGGGCAACATCTCCCCTAGAGGAGACACCCTCCATTGGGAGGGTTGGAATTTTTATTCCCTTCTCGGCATGCCACCCCACTCATGTGGGATACATATTTTTAAGATTTTTTTAAAACCAGCTTCGTGACCTAAACTAGGCATCAACCAATGCAAGGAAATCATATTTTTTCTTACCTCTTGTGCGTATCGATAGGAAAAATTCCTTCTGGGATCTGATTGTTTGCTCTTCCCGATGATTTTGGCCAGATTAAATTTTTGAAATACCTCCTATATTTCCCTAACCAACCATCCATCATCTTCCATGGTCATCAAAACATGCAGAGAAATTCATTTTTTTGTAGGTTGATTTGCAGGTTGGAGGTCACTTGGAGGCTGAGTTGTTGCGTGGTTTAGCTTATTGCATAGAGGTGAACGTTCTGCTACGGTTGTAGGAGATGTAGAGGTCTCAGAAGTAGAGGACATAATTATTAGAGGATGGCCACTAGGATGTAGTAGAGCCGCTGTTTCCTGCATGCCACCAGAGGAAGACCCACGATGAAGCGACACTTTTGGAAGTGCATCGACCCGTGACCCTTCAACTAGGGGAAGGAGTACTCTAGTCATCACCAAGCCACCTAGCTCGGTTGGTATGCAGCTCCAACACTAAGGCTCAAGGAGGAGAGGTATCAGGATCAATACCCATGGACCCCCCTCCCCCCCACATACCTTTTGCAAGGTATATAATATTTTTTTTAAGTTTTGTTAATTAATTTTTTTTATAAAGTTTTTTTTTAAATAATTTTTTTTATGAATGAAAAAGTAATTATTTACTTAATTAAAATTTATAAAGGAATTTATTAAAAAAATACTTTAGAAAAGAATTTTGTTTTCAAAAACTTAAAGGGGGGCCATTAAAAAAAATAAACTACAAAATTTCAGGGGGGATAGTGAAAGAATTTTTCAAGCTTTTCAACAAAATTGGCAAAATTTGTAAAAGGTGCATTCTCAATGGTAACTAACACCTTAGGTTCATTTTTGGATGCTTTAAGTGATGTATTTTGCATTTTCTGTTCTCCAATATTTCTAAAGAAAAAAATCCTAAGTTCTAAAAATTTGAAACCCATCCGTGCAATTTAATTGCACAACAGTGTTCAGTATTAATGATACCCCTGGCCCACGCTTACAGGTAATGTTGTCATTATCGGGCTATTGTATCTATAGCCTAATACAGCTACAACAATGATGTTGGAGCTTGTTCTTTATCAATCATCGAGGAGAAATAAGGTTGTCATTTTTTTGCTATTTTTCACTCCATTCCACTACCCCAATCGCTCTCGTGTTTAGGCATAAATCCTGACAAAAGTTCTAACATCCAAAGTGTTTAGGGAAGTTACGCCCCACCCATGAGGATTGATGACTATCTAAGGTAGGTGCCATCAACGAGGTGATTCCCTTTCAATACCGCCTAAGTACCACGTATCGTATAATATTTGAAATAACCTATAGTCTCCATCATGTAAGGGCGGGTAATGTTTTTGATTTTTCAAAATACCTATACTCTCCCTCACATAATGATGGGTATTTTGTATGGTATAAAATCTTGGCATTAAGGTATATCAAAATGGGGACCATTTGGTGTTATAAGGAACCCTCATAATATCTACAAAATTAATGATTGATGCTCATCAGTTGTTGAAAGGTCCTAATTACAGACCATGGAAAAAAATATGAAGGCTATCCTAGTCATGGATGTCTTATGGAATGTTGTTTTTGGAGAAAAAACATGACCTTCACTGGCTGTTGGATCCACAACAACCATAGCTCCTCCATCTGCTGCTCAGATATAATTTGACAAGAAAAACAAGGCAAAAGTACTCATCTTGCTTGTTGTTTCAGATGAAGTTCAACCTCACATTGCTGACTGTGCACATAGTAAAGAGGCATGGTATGACCTTAAAACTATATATGAGGGACATAATGATTCCACTATTCTTTTCCTTCAATATCAATTACACAGTATAAGCATGAAGTAGGGAGAGACAGTTGAATTCTTTCTTTGTAGAGTGTCTGAGTTAAAAGTAAAATTGAATTCTTTGGGAGAACATGTTGATGACAAGCTCCTTATCTCAGTTGTATTGAGAGCTTTACCTAATTCTTATAGGGTGTTTATCACCTCACTTCAGGTGTCACAAAGTAAAGTTACCTTTTTTGAGTTGGTCAATCTGCTTCAAGAAGATGAGGCATGCAAACTTCAGAGAGATGATTATTCTAATACATCCCTATACACCAACAAGAAGGGTTCAAAGAGGAAGGGTAATTTTTAGAAAGAAGAAAATTATCACAAAGATTCAAAATGGAAACAACCTCAAAAAAAATATATATTGCAAAATATGTGACAAAAAAAATCATGATACAAACAGATGTTGGCATAATAATAAACAACCTAAACAGAAAGGCCAAAATAAACCACAAAACAAGAATAAGCAAGACAAAGTAAATTTTTTTGTTGAAGAATCTGACTTGAATTTTGAGAGGGCACACAAGGTGATTATGACTACCACTAGTTTCCAAGCAGAAGCATCCTATATGGTATGTCGATTCAGGCGCTAGTAAGGACATTACTGGCGATAAATCATGGTTTGAATCATTTGAGGCCAAAGAGGGCAAACCTGTCACTATTGTTGATGACAAAACCTACAAGGTTTAGGGAGAAGGTATAGTTTTAGTCACTCTTCTTGATGGTAAGTGTCATATTGATAAAGTCCTCTATGTTCCAGGATTGGCAAACAATTTATTGTCAGTCACACAAATTCTGGATAAATATATGGTTGTAAACTTTCATGTTGAGGATGGAAAGAAGTGTTGTTCTATTACTAGGAGGGGTAAGAACATTGCAACTGCTTCATATAAACATGGCTTATTTTCCTTAAATGCTATCTCTAATCCCCATGTAGCCATGACAGTCTCTACAAAGGAGGAAACTTCCCTATGGCACAAGAGATATGGGCATATTAGTTCTGGATACTTACTTGAGCTAAGTAAGTATGAGATGGTAAAGGGTCTTCCCTCCCTTTCTTCCACATTTCCAATGTGCTCTGATTGCTTGGCAGGAAAGCAACATAGAGTACCTTTTGAGAAAAGCTCTACAAGAGCAAAGAAACCTCTAGAGTTGATTCACACCGATCTGTGTAGTCCTTTCACACCCATCATTTATGGGGGGAAGAGGTATTTTTAGTTTTTTATGGATTATTACTCATGAAATATGTGGGTGTTCTTTCTTAATATGAAATCTGAAGTCTTTGTTTTCTACCAACAATTCAATAAATATGTTGAGGAGTCAAGGATTTCTATAAAGACCCTCCACTCAGATCGAGGGGGAGTTTACCTCTAAATATTTTTTTGCATTCTTGACTGCACATGGGATCATGAGATAGTTAACTACTTCTTATACTCCTCACAAAAATGGAGTAGTTGAAATGATGAACCATTCCATCATGGAAATGGTTTATTGTATGCTCACAGGAGCTAGTCTTGGGAAACAATATTGGGTAGAAGCTGTCACCACAAAAGTATATCTATTGAATAGGGCACCCACAAAGGCCCTACAAGAAATTAATCCATAGGAAGCTTGGAGTGGCCGAAAATCCTTCATCTCTCATCTATGCATTTTTGAATGTAAAACTTTCATGCACATACCAAAAGAGAAAAGGAAGAAGCTAGATGAGAAGACATTGAAGTGTATTCTTCTTGGCTATGATGAGCACTCTAAGGGTTATCATTTGATTGATCCTTTGACCAAGAAGATTCATGTAAGTAGAGATGTTGTTTTTGATGAATCTTTCACATCACAAAGCACATCTAATGTATACCTAGATCTTGTGGAAACTAAAGTTGAGAAGTTCCATTCGTCATCAAATACTGGAGGTTCATCTACTTCTTCATATTCTTCACCACCACAGAAGAAGAATCCAAAATGGTATACAAGTACAATCAGAGACTAGAATTTATCCACTCCTCCATATTTGACTTTGGATAGACCTCGTACTCGTAGTATGGCTCGACAGGAGAGAGCATCAATAGAGACTACTGAGGTTGATGATATTTTTCAATATTTTGAGGAACTTTCTATAGATCTAGAGATAGAAATAGAGGATATGGATATATATGATGACAGGGTGTTTATATCTTCAATTAATGAACATGAACTCACTTCTATACAATATGCCCTTAGTGAGCCACAATGGAAGGCTGCTATGGATGCTGAGTATAAGTCTCTAATGAAAAACAAAACTTGGGAGCTTATCAATCTGCCATACGAAAAGAAGCCCATAGGCTACAAATGGGTGTACAAATTCAAGTACAAGGCATATGGGACAATTGATAAGCATAAGGTGCATCTTGTTGCAAAGGGCTATGCGCAAAAGGAAGGCATTGACTATGAGGAAACTTTTACACCTACTACTTGAATGACCACCATTCGAGTTCTTTGTGCTATGGAAACACAATATGGGTGGAAATTTCACCAAATGGATGTCAAGAGTGCTTTTCTGAATGGTGATCTCCAAGAGGAAGTCTACATGACTCAACTTGAAGGATTTGAAGTGGAAGGCCAAGAGTAGAAAGTGTGCAAGTTGGTCAAATCCTTATATGGTTTAAAACAAGCTCCTCGATCTTGGTATATAAAAATGGATAATCACCTCCTGCAACATGGATTTAAGAGATGTTCATCAGATGTAAACCTCTATTTAAAGAAATAAGGTTCTGAGATAGTGTTGCTTGTACTGTATGTGGATGATATGATCATTATAGGGAGTTCATAAACTATGATCTCTGCTATCAAAAAGGACTTGTGTAAATCTTTTGAGATGACAGATCTCGGACTTCTCCATTACTATCTTGGTCTGGAAGTGAACTAGAAGGAGCACTACATCAAAGTGTCTCAGAAAAAATATGCCAAGACACTGTTAGAAAAATATCTCATGACTGATTGTAAGCCAATGGCAACTCTTATGGAATCAGGGCTTCAATTATCCCGATATGATGATTCACCTCAGGTAGATGGTACTCTCTATCGAAAATTGATTGGGAGTCTCATATATCTGACTAATACTAGGTCAGATATCGTATTTGTTGTCAACTATATTTTGAGGTTCATGTAGGAACCTAAGACTACTCACTAGAAAGCAGCAAAATATGTTCTTCACTATGTCCGTGGCACAATGGAATATGTCCTAGAATACAAGAGGAATGATAAATTCTTCTTGCAAGGATACACAGACTCTAACTATGTCTAGGTCATATGATGATCGTAAGTCAACTTCAGGATATATATTTCATCTTGGATCTGATCCTGTCTCTTGGCACAACAAGAAGCAATAGGTGGTTGTTATATCATCTATAGAGGCAGAGTATCGCACCACACGTGAAGTTGTGTGTGAAGTGATATGGTTGCATCGCATTCTAAAAAGTGTGGGTCAGCCATAAAAATATATAATACACTTATTCTGTGACAACCAGGGTGTTTTGAACCTTTTCAAGAATCTAGTGCACCATGAGAAAACCAAGCACATTGACACACAATGTCACTTCATTCGAGACAAATTTCCAAGGCACGAAATTCATCTTCAGTAATCTCCACCGATGCTCAAGTTGCAGAAATTTTCACTAAGACACTTGCACGTGTCAAATTTGAATTGTTTTGTAGCTCTCTATATATTGCAAAATGATGTAATCAGGGGGATGTTAGTATACCTAGTAGTTATCCTATTACCCAAATAATGTAATAAGGGTGGATGTTAGCATGTATAATTTATTCTATTATTATTATGCTGGTAGGTTAATATGAGAACTTTGTTATTTTTTATAACAAATCCTAAATAAGCTTCGGATGGTTTCGTAACCTTCGGGCTATTATAGGCCTTCATGTATTATTTATAATCTTCATCATCAATGATTAAGTGGTTTGATTGCTCACAGGCAGGAGGATCGACCATAGTCACACTCACTCGAGGATGAGCTTGTGTGCTTACAATGGTAACAAAGGTTACTTGAAAGGATGATAATGGAAGTGAAAATGGATTTGGAGTGGAGGAAAAATAACTGAAAGAAAGGGAAGTAGAAGAAGTTGGAGCATTGATGATGGTGGTTAAGAAATGAGAAGTAAAATTGAAGTGGAGGGTATTCCAAATGAAGGGGATATAGAAGTAGAAACCAAAGGAAGGGAAACAAAAGTCACCAACCACTCAGGGAGAGAAGAAAGGGAAGAGGACATACCTTCGAAATCTAAAACTTTTGGAGCTAGCTAGGATGTAGGTAGTTGTGACATCAAATATTTTTCCTCTTGGTACTTTGGTTCTGCTACAACATCCTCCTTAATATTGAAAATATCGACACTATGAACCAATGGTTTTGGCTGGACCAAAGGAATAGTTTCTAATGATTATGTCTACTCAGCTGAAACTGTAGGAGGAGGGTTTGATGAAACTACTCTAGTTATTTTCTTCTTTAAAATTTTTATAACCAGAAGCTTTTCTTGCTTGCTTTTTTCCCTACAATGCAATGGCTCTTCTAGTGATTTTTCTTCTTCCTTGGGTACAAGTGGTACCTTTGGGAACCGAAGATGCTCTTCTTTAGCAACGTTTTCATCACTACTTGACTTTTGCAAACTTTGAGGTATGCAAGTGAACATAATTGATTGATAACTGATGTAGAACTCATCATAAGTGTCCAAAAATATTTCATTGAGGTAAAATATTATGACCTACTTTTTTCTCGATGAGTCCTCATGATCTACCAGTTCATAATTTTTTCTTCAGACCAACCTGAAAGTTGCTCCTTCAATTGGATAAATAACCCTGGTGGAGGAATCTGACTTGTATGTAGTGTAGGGTTGTATTCAACCTCCATTTCATAGAAACCATTCCAAAATGGAAGCAACATCATATTTTCCATGTTCTACTCCACGTCATGCCCCTCAGGATTGTTTTGATGTTTTTTAATATTTGGAGTTGGACAATAATGAAATATTTTAACCTTGATGTGCTCAAGAAAGTGACCCAAAGGATTGTACTTCCATTTTTTTTGCAACTCCACCATTCCAATGTCATCAACAGTCTCAGTTATTAACTGGTTCTAGCCCACCTAGCTCACCTTAGTTTATCCAAATTGAAAATGCATAGTGCACGTAGTTTTATTTCCATGACCTTCTCCATACACGACATTGATAAAATCGTGTTTCTGCACAACCTTAAAAGTAAACAAGTGCCCTGTGGTAAAATATGGAAGAAGAACTAGCTTTTCAGTATAGCAAAAAATGCATAACACAATGCCTTGCATCAACAAAAATATATCACCTCTTTTCTTTGAGATAATTTCTTCTCTCATTACCCTCGATACCCTTTCACTTTTGTAGAAAAGCAACTCAAGGGAAGGAAAAAAAAACATATGATTGAAGTTATAGAAAGACTCCTACCTTGATAAACTATAGGTCCACAAATATACTGGAAACTTTATCTTTTCCTTTTAAACCTGCCTACTTGCAATGAACGAAAACTTCTTATGCAAGTGAAATATGAAATACCAAACCAGAAAGGATGTGTGCCTAAATACCTTAGTTTCTTCACTTTGCATTTTCTTCATCTAAGAATGCATCCTTCTAGAAATATGATTGGCCCAGTCAAATAAAATGGGATTCATACTTTTTGTCATTACAGTAGGGGCATAGAATTCAACCTGAGATATGCACTGCACCAATACCGCCTACCACTTGTGCACCATTGAATCTATTGGAAGACTCATGACCCAAGCCACCATAGAGAAAAAAATCCAGACTCTTGAAATATGTTAATGATTTTGACAATGTTGGTAGCTCACTGTGCTAGGGTATTTTTATCAACTATGTCTCCATGAATGGACGTAGTATCACAGTCGACTAATATCTTTCTTCATGTTCACAAATGTGCAAATTATTTAAATTAAAATATGAAGGTGGCATAATTCCACAAAGAACACCTCCCTGATATCTTTAACTGAGATAGCAAATAACACGTCACCTTTCACATTTTGCACCATCCTAGTTTTAGGATTATAAAACTTTGAAATAGCCTCCACCAATTTGGGGTAGTAGTGAACCAGTGTGCATAGATACTAGAAGAGATGTGCACGATATGCTATGGTGAGAGGACTTTTCAATGTTAATCCTTGTTGGACTGCAACATCTACATCCTAGCACAATTTTTCAACACCTTTGTTGGTAATAACATAGTCTCCCACCTGAACCAAAGTATTAGAGTACGAATCCAAGTTGACATTTTCACGGTGCTTTAATTTCTTGGATTTATTTCCTCCATCAATATTCTTCTTCACTATTATCAGTTCTTTAGAACTCTTATCTTCAGTGGTCCTTTTACCCATCTTAAATAATTTTCACACCCTCTGTAACTTCTGCAACTATACTTCAAAAAAATTGAAAAAAGCTTTTACCTTCTTGTGGGAGCACCAAATTTATAACTGCGCCTTACCAATTGGATTAAATGCATATGCTAATTTTTGAAGGTGTTGGGTGAGCGTGTGTTTCGATCTTTGTGCAGGCACGATCTTTAATAATTTTTTAACTATCTTCAAACTTCTTTCACCCAAAATATTCCTTGATTGTTATTCTTTGGCCACCTCCAATCTTCAAAAGTGCTTTACAAACTTCAACATGTAACGTCAAGAATGGAAACCGCCATGTGTATTCAAACGATGCACCTTGGGATGAAAAAAAATTAACTTCACCGCTTTCAATATTTAAAAATCCATTCTAGGGTGAAACAAACAAAGTTTAAAATTCTTTGGGCGCTTTTAATTTTAAAACAATGTCAAGGTGCTTCTGAAATCATTCCTTGGAAAAACATATCTTCAACAAGCATGCTTCACTTTATAAAAAATATCTTCAAGTAAAAACAATCTGCAGTTTACTCTTTTTCTAACCATCCGTACTCTCAAAGTCTTGTTTCCTATTGCTTGGAAAAAATAATAGCTTGAGTACCCTTTTAAAATGTTTTTCCTCCTTGATTTAGTTTAAAAAAGCATTTTCCTTAGAAAAGCAAGCTTTCTCTGCTTTTGTTTTTCTAGGAAAATCCAATAAAATCAATGTCACCCATTTTAAACCTTTTAACTATGATTTTTATCTGCATGATACTTTCCCTTTGTTTATTTTCCTTTGGAATTGTGCTTTAAATAAAAATTATGCTTCAATTTTAGAGAAACTACATGGTACAAATCCTAGGGAAAAAAAATCTTAATGCTTGCTTTTTTTTTCCATCAAGAAGAGGTGAACATGACTTTCATCCCTAACTTGGGGTGAAAATGTTTTTAATTTCCTTTTTTTTATATGTCTTTTATCTTTTTTTTATTTTAAATATAAAATTCACCAAAAAAAAGGCACTCATGAATTTCGCCCCCTAATTGGGGTGAAAGCGCACCTTTTAATATTTTGTCACCCCAAAATTGGGTGAATACAACTTTCGCCCCTTAATTGGGATGAAAACGCACCTTTTTTTTTTTTTTTGTTTCATCTCATCATAAGGCGATTATGAATTTCACACATTTTATAGGGTAAAGGTGTTTTTCATCTCATTTTTTTTATTATTATTCATATATATCTCCCCTCAAATGCGTCACTAACACCCTGTTTTTTTTAATACAAATCATAAACATCTTTTTCAGTTCCAAATCAAGTTTTACCCCTGGAGATGTATTTATGAGAAAATATACTTGCTTGGGGGAGGTAAAATAAGACCAATTTTTTTTTTTTTTTATCAAAGCATAACATAAGAAAAATAAAACGAGAAAACTATACATATATGCATACTTGTGCCCACGAATTTCATTGGTGGTAAGTCTTCAGATGAAGACCATTTACTGGGATCAACAACTCTCAACCATCCATGTACTAAAGATAATAGGCATTAACATAATTTCTCCTAAAATTTGGAATGAACCTTCCCATGTCTCTTTAAATTTATGGTGTTTTCCAGGTTTTGCCTTATCTGAGTTCCATTTCAACACCAAGTCACCAACATTAAATATCCTTTTAGACGTCTTTTTACTGAACCACTTATGTGTTGTTTTGGCATGCTCCATGAAAGCATTATATTTTTTTCCTCTTTCTTATTTGAGCCACAAGAGCTACGCTAATCTTGTGCTCATAGGGTCAATTTCGTCACCTTTACCACTAAGCAACTTCAAGTTTTGGAGGACCGAAATTTCAATATGGGTATGCAAAATTGGTTCCTTACCATACACTAGAGAATAGGGGGAAGTTTTAATCAACTTCTTCACTGATATGTGATCCACCCAAAAATCTTGATCTAGTAATAGATTCCAACTTCTCTTATTGCTCCCAAGTGTTCTTTTCAATATCTAAAGCATATTATTATTTGTGGACTTAGCTACGTCATTTCTGTATGGATAATAATTAGAAGATGCTTTCAAATAAATTTCATATCTTCTTGCAAACTCAATAATATTTTATCCAGTGAAGGGAGTCCTATTATTAGTCATAATGGCATCTAGCACATTGAAATGGGTAATCAATCCCTCAAGGAAAGAAATGATTGTTGCTTGGACTATTTTCTTTATCGGGATGGCCTTTGCCCATCGGGTAAAGTAATTTTTTGTTGTCAAAATATATTTATTTTCAAAAAATGAGTTAGGATAGATGACTCCAATGAAGTCCAAGCCCCACTATTGAAATAGAGATTCTACCTAGATTGGATGTAGAGGTAAGGATGCCTTCTTACTATTTTTGACATATCTCTGACAATTACCACAACTTTGACTCATATTATGTGTATCTGCGAAGAGGGTGGCTAGAAATATCCAGCCTAGATGATCTTTAGGGCCATAGGCCTTCCTTCATAATGTCCACCAGATAAGCCAGAGTGAAACTCCAAGATTTTCTACTTTTTTGAATCTTTCATGCATCTGAAGAGTTCTCCATCTATGTTTTTGTGGAATAAACCATTTGGAAATAGGACGTATCCAAGCGCCTATAATATAAATCTTTGCTTCTGTGAGGAATTCATATGAGGGGGACACCTTCCAAATGCAAATAATTTGACAAGGTCCTCTATCCAGTCGCAATTGGTTGTAGCTTGATTAGAAATATTACTATCACTAATAACTTCTTCATGTAATGGTACTAGTGACTGATGAGTTGCACCCTTGGCCAAATTCTTGATAGAGTGCTCGACTACAAACCATCTCGGTCAGATGAATCTCCACATCATACTCTTGAATATTTGAAACCTAGCCTACTCTTTTATCGCCAAGCTCTCCTTGAATAATAAAATTCCTCATGTCCGAGTGAATGACATAGACAATCATTTTTCTTTGAGAGATGAAATGTTAGAATTGATTTAGAGACTTCATAATCGCATAAACATACTTTTCAATAAAATTATACTTCCACTAGTGTGGTTGATTAACTTGGCTTAGAAAAGTAATTGGATGCTCATCCACATCATCTTGCTTTACGTAAGCACAACATCATATCTTTCCTTCTCACCTATTGCATAAATAATAAAATCCTTAGAATAGTATGGATTGATCAATATAGGTGCTTGGACTATCATCTCCTTAATCTCTTGGAATGCATGCCTCCTCTTTTTTATCCATATGAAATCTGAATTTTTCTTCAGGAGTTCTGTCATTGGTTTCACCACCTGAGTAAATTCAGCGATGAATTTTTGAAAAAAGTTGATTTTACCAAAAAATTAATATAGGTCATTTTTATTAGCTGGTAGTGGCAATTTGAGAAGAGCTTCAACTCTCATAGGATCAATGGCTAGTCCTTCCTTTGAGATAATGTGTCCCAAGAACTTTCCCTCCTTGATAGTGAAAATGTATTTCTTCAGGTTAATGGAGATACAAAATTCCCAACACTTTTCAAATACCTTTCTAATATGAGAGCTATGCTCTTCCCTAAAATGTGAGAAACTAGTCATATCATCAAGATATATTACAATTATTCAATTCAACAACTCACCAAAAATGATATTCATGACTCTTTGAAAGGTGGAACCACCATTTGAAGAATGAAAGTGCCCCACTTTGTAGTAAATATCATTTTGTGTTGGTCTTCATCATTTACCCAGATCTGGTTGTAACTGGAGAAAACATAAACCAATTAAAATCTATGTGATCAAGCAACAATGTGAAGAATCTAATCAATATGTGGTAGGGGATAGTGATATTTCAAATATGCTTGACTCATATTACAAAAATCTATGCACAGGTCAATATATCAAATTTTCTTTTGCACTAGAACCAAATTTTCTACTCACGTTGAGTGTTTGATGGGGTAAATGATTTTTACTTCCAACATCTTTAGAAATTCTGCTTTGATAAGCACCTCAATTTTTAAATTAATAGGCCTCTACTTCTACCAAAAATGCTTCACACCTTCCTGCAACTCGATGGTGTTTTGGATCACATTTTTTTCGTATCATTTCAGATCATGATAGCTCCATGTGATGATGTCATGGAATTCATAACATAGTTCTTTAATTTCTTTAAGCTCTCTCGAAATCAATTTATCATAACTTTGATTACCTTGTCTAGCTCTAACTTCAGCTTAGTATATTCCTTTTCGTCCACTTGATCATGTACTTATTTGCTCTATCATTATGATCAAAGAGACTTTCTAATATAATCAATACTTTTAGGATATTTTTTTTTTGATCTGGATCAAGCCTTCAGCTTCATATCCATCTAGAATTCTTCTCTCCACACTATTGAATTTTTTAATCATAAAATTTATGATTTGTTCATCATTATCAAAAACTTTCCAGTATATGTTCTTTTTAGGGATTGAAGGTCTATAAATCAACCTTATAGTCTTGGTATTTCACACCACACTCTCAACAAGGGAGAAGTTTGCACCAAGTGATGCTAGGAGATCTCCATGCTTATTTCATTCTCATGAAATTGCTTGAACATTTAACATAACTAATGACTTAAACATATCCCATATATTATTCTGATATGCTTTTAGGTAGTGTTGCTTTGAAATGTACTTGCTATTCATCTGATTGACAATCAACTTGAAATCACTAAAAATTTGTAGATTTTTAACCTTGAGCTACTCCACTTTATTCAAACCCAACCATAGTGCTTTATACTCAGTGGTATTATTTGTATAGCTCCAGGTCAATTGGTATGAATATATTTTTTGGATTCCTAAAGGAGAGATGAATACTACACTGAATTTAGCACCATTCTTGCATTGGGTACCATCAAAGTATATTTTATATAATTGGTCAAAGGTAGAACCTATACCATAAAACACCTTCAGCTTACCTTCCTCAAGCTTGGTGATGGTATAGAAACCGATATCGATTTTCATCATTGATTTAAAATCAAGCATACAAAAATCATCCTCTAATTGAAGCTCATCCAAAGCTTCCTCCATAAGGTCCATCACCTCTAACTCTTCAGTCACCATGTTCACTGAGTCTACAACTTTTTCTTCATCTTCAATCTTCTTGATATGATATGTAGAAGGCTTCTCATTATAAATTTGTATTATTTTCCCTTTGAATGAAATCTCTAGGTGATAATAGTCCAATGATAGGTAACCTCCCAAATTAGCGATGAATTCTCTAGATAAAAACATACTGAAGTATAGATCCAAGTCTACCACAACGAATTATTGTATGCTAGTAATTTGTGGCATGATGTGCAGAATAATTGGGATATATTTGATCACTCCTACAATTTTAATAAGAGTACCATCTAGTTGCAAGATACATGGGCTGCTCCTTGTATAATCCATTCTCATGAATTCACATATTTCCTTTGGCATGATAGTGGTTTCTGCACCAGATTTAATCATGCAATTGTGTACGACCCAACCTTCCATCCTGATAGACAAATAGAATGGGGGAGGTCTATTTTTTCCAGTGGATAAAGCGGGAAATGTCTAGGCTAGCACTATCTACGTAGGATTTTCCTTCTTATCCTTCATGAATTTCAATGATTCCTAAAATAGATCCACTTGTCCAAGAAGCTATAATACATCATAAAGACTCACTTTGATGATTACCCTCTTCAGTTATTCAACAATATTATATGATTGTGCATTGGTTCCTTTAATTCACCAACAACTTCACATTTTATTTGGTATTACTATGTAGCCTCCACTCTTAGATGATTGGTCAAAGAAGGATACTTGAGACTCTCATTTTATTGTTCTTTTGTTTCGGTCTACACTTATGCAACAGTAGGTTGCAAAGTTGGTATTTTCACTTGCATTCTATCTTTTTATGAGGTAGGCAAAATAAATTTCAATAAAAGAGTCTCATACACTTTAGGTGATGGCATAGGCACTTTTACTTGAGGCTACCTCTTTTAATTCTACATCTTCTGCTTAGTAGGTACCTTCAATGGCGCCATGTCAGCTAGATCTACTATGATAGGTTTATTCCCAGATCTCGTAAGATCTAAAACTTGCTCAACATATGGGACCATGAAGTTATGATCAAATTTTGAGATCATGTTAACTTGACCACTAGAAGTACTTCTTGCTAGTGTATGTACATTGTTCAAATGCACCATTTAGGTATCTTCACCATGAGTGTCGTTATAGGTAGAGCATAAATATGTTTACTTTGGCGTACCATATTCTTCATTAACCAATACAATTGTGTTCCTTTCAACACCTCTTCTAGTTGAAGTTGCTTTCTCTCTAGTAATTGGTGGTGTTTCAAAGCTTATAGATTGAATATCAACTTCCATTTTCTTCTTCTTGATAGATGTGATTTTTTTTGACATTGTTATCAATATTTAATTAAGTGATTGCATCTCCTATAATAATTTCATGTGGGGATTAGGATTTGAGGGTGCTTGAGATGCTGGTAAAGGTAAGGGTACTGGTAGAGGAGGAAATTCTAGGATAGAAGGTGGAGCAAGAAATTGTAAAATTATTGGAGTAGGTAATTGTGGAGCAAAAAGTGTTGTTGTGGTTTAGGATGTACTCAGATTCCATGAGGTAATTGGGTACATAGGTGACATGGGAAAAGGGTGAGAAGATGCATTAGCATATAAATACTCCAGAATATCAACAAAAATAGGCATAGCCATTTTGGGTAGAAGCTTACCAATAGTAATAAGATTAGCTTCAACTCTTTTGAGCTTACATATACAAATCTAGAAATGTGTTGACATTGGGTTGTCATTCAACCATACCAATATCAGAGTTGAAATCTCAAAGATAGTAAAATATAGCTTGTTCATAGGTCAACTAGAGACCATCAAGGACTCTCTACCAACTTCGAGAAAAACTAAAATTGAAATCCACTATCTCCTCCTACAAATGTCTTTGGATATTTGTGAATTGATAAATTAAGAAAAATGATCAACTTGCTCATGGAAATTCTTAATCATCAATTCTGATAATTGATCACATGTGGTTATAGTAGTGGGTGGCAAGGATCGGTACCAATACAACAACTTTCCTCTAGATAAAAACACAAGCAATCATATCATAATATCTTCATCTACAATGCCATGTATTATTACCAAAGAAACCACGTCCTGGACATGCTCATAAGCAATATTACGTGTACTATCATAGGTGGGTAGATCTTTCAATGTTGCTTGAGGGACTGGGTTTTGAGATTGTAGGTTCAAACCTCTTGAGATATTTTATGTTGGAAACTACCTTGTTGGTAAATGTTGTGGTGGTGGGTTGTAAGCCATGTGGACTGGTGTGTGTGGTTGGGGAGGTGAAAAACTAGTAGTTCTACTAGAAATACTCAAAGGGATGAAAAATACACCATCTACCTAAGAAGATGTTGTATCTAATGGAAAATATTGGGTAACTAACATAGGGTGTTCCCCTAGCTCTTGGATGTTGACTATTTAAAACTCAATGGGCTCTTTGGAGTTTTTGGCCTTTGATCTTGTGATCATGAAGAAATATTTTTCTCACTTCACATTCAAAGGCTTCTAGATAGAGCTGAGTTTCTAGATGTTCTAATCATATAGTACAAGGTGAACATCCCATGTGGTGATAGTAGCGGGTGGCAAGGATCGGTACCAATACAACAATTTTCCTCTAAGGACACAAGCAATCATATCATAATGTCTTCATCTACAATGTCATGTATTATTACCAAAGAAACCACATCTTAGACATGCTCATAAGAAATCTTACCTGTACCATCATAGGTGGGCAAATATTTCAATGTTTCTTGAGGGACTAGGTTTTGAGCTTGTAGGTTCAAACATTTTGAGCTAATCTATGTTGGAAACTACCTTGGTGGTGGACATTGTGGTGGTGGGTTTTAAGCCATTTGGACTGGTGTGTGTGGTTGGGGAGGTGGAAAACTAGTAGTTGTACTAGCAAGACTCAAAGGGATGAAAAACACACCAACTACCTAAGAAGATGTTGTATCTAATGGAAAATCTCGGGTAACTAATATAGGGTGTTACCCTAGGTCTTGGATGTTGACTGCGTAAAAATAAATGGGATCTTTGGAATTTTTGGCCTTTTATCTTGTGATCATGAAGAAATATTTTTCTCACTTCACATTTAGAGGCTTATGGGTAGATATGAGTTTCTAGATGTTCTAATCATATAGTACAAGGTGAACATCCAATCTTAATACTATTAAAAGTGGAACCTTTTGAGATTTCGACCGACTGTGCCAAAACCAATTGGTCACAAATTTTTCTAGTTACAAGATATATGCCTTGTACATCCTAGACCTAACCAAAATTGAAAGGTTGAATGAAAGGAATTTTCTTTGGGCCAATATCTAGAGAGGGTTGGCTTACGTACTAATCCTACATTGGGTATAAGCTTAGAGTAATAGGAAAGAAAATAGGAAATGACAGAAATAAAGAGATATATGACTATAAGTTGACAATGTAGGATGGGGATAGACTAACAACTAAATTTTTACCAAACAATTAATAGCAAGCAACAAAAATCCAAGCATAGCAACTTCTAATAGTTATCGAGTAAAATAATCCTAGAGTTCATTGCAATATTCACATCCTCACAAGCAAAGACTAAATTCAAAAGCAAAATTTACTCACAACACATAATAGAAATGAAAGCCTTAAAAAATTACACATAGAAAATTATCAAGTGTAAAACCACTAGAAGAACGAGAAGTCGAAGTGTTTCTATTGATGCAAAAAACTTAGAGTATTTTTCTATAGAGTATCCATCCTCCTTTATAATGTAAAATAATTAGTAATTTGGAAGGATCAAACTATCCTTCGGCACAATTTAGATTTACACACTGATAAATTGGCACAGAATAACGCATTCAATAAACCGAAGATGGAAATTAATAGCAAAAGGATAATAATAAATCAATGGCCACTTAAGGTGGGCACACCCTTGCACAAACGCAGATGAAGAATTAAAAGATATAAGATGATTCTATTCAAATCAACTATTGTGAATATATATACTAAATGTTAATCTCTTGGAAAAACATAGC